>CAHIKZ030000302.1:860000-982500 GCA_903632075.3 Acanthosepion pharaonis
TATATATATATATATATACATTATACATCAAACAGTTGAAACCCAAACTAAACAAAATCAATTATGGCATCTGTACAAATATTCTTAATTGTCTATAATTGGTAACAGAAGCCATTGGTTTATACCAACGGCTTTCCATACTTCATACTTCTCCAATTCACTCTCGTGTGGTCATGTGTGACGTCATGAGATGCGGTGCGATTTTCGCTTCTAGCGTCTTATATGCACGTGTTTATCGTTGCTTAGAAATCATCTATGTAAACATTGACAGATAATCATCACTGTCTTGTCCGTATATTGCTTAAGATGTTGTAATTGACATCTTTGATAATGGCTTATGTAAGCCGAAAGCTTAGATTGTATTAAAAAAATGGATCAATATTGTGAATTTCTTTTCTTCGTTCAACGATAATGTTATTAAACTTATCAGACGTTACAAAAAAAATTATAAAATAAATAGACAATATTTGTCTATATTATTTAATGAAACGTATATATATATATATATATATATATGTATATATATATATATATATATAATGATGCATGTTTCATTAAATAATATAGAGATTTTTGTCTATTTAATTTAAGTAAGTTCCTTTCATATTGTCTGATAAGCTTAATAACATTATCATTGAAAGGCGAAAGGAAATCATTATATTGATACATGTTTTAATCCTATCTAAGCTTTCAGCTCACATAAGCCATTATGAAAATATGACAATTACATTTCAATATATTAAACAATACACGGACAAAACAATAAAGATAGTCTGTTTTTGTTGCATGGAAAAATTCAAAGGAAAGACAAACTCGTGTATACGAGACGCGGAAGCAAAAATCGTATCGCAGTTTGTGACGTCACACATGACCAGGCGAGATTGAAAGCGAGAAGTATTAAGTATGGGAAGTCGTTGGTATAAACCAATGGTTTCTGTTATCAATTGTAGGCATTTAAGAATATTTGTGGAGATTTCATATATATATATATATATATATATATATATATATATATATAATCATTTCACCCCAAATAAAGCAGTAAATCCCCTGAGACAAATTTAAGACCTATTTACTCACCAGAAAAATATTTTCAGTTACGCTGATGACAGACTTGGCTGAAAATGATTTAGGCTTTGTTTCAGAAGGCGATTAAGTAAGAATTAAATTTAATTTACACTGTTTATATACTGATTATTGTCTTCATCTTGTTTTTATCACAGCGCTTCGGCCGTTGTGCCCTCTTGTCTTCCTCAGGTTTATATCGATCTGGTTACTCTACAGGGAATTTCGTAGAGTGAATGGTGAGACAATAAAATCGGTCATACCTGATCATGTATAGAGGTAAAGTGGTGGTCATCAGTCCTTGTGGAAGGAAGGGAAAGTACTTGGCAAGAAAGAACACTGGAGTGTAAGACGTTTGAAAGAATCAGCGCATATGTTAGTCTACAAGAACTTCCTTTGAAAGCCTAGCATAGAAATAATTACAATATAGGAGCCGCTCATAAAGAAAGAAAGAAAAATAAATAGCATCAATTCTTCAAATTCAGCAGCAGTCACAACATGACAGCCATCACCGCCATCAGTAGTACGGTTAGGATTTGGTAACATAGTGGTTGTGAGATCAATCCCTGGCTCAGGTAGTGATTACTTACACTCAGTAGAAACGGGTGGGATAAAAAATAACATAAGAACTAAACGTTATGCCTAGACGTGAGCGGTGGAGGGTGGGGAGAAAAGGTCTACTCCCATAGATTAAATAAGTAGTTCAGTTCAGAATTACCTGAAGATTGCCCAGGTCGATATAAATCTGAGGAAGGCTGGATGGCACAACGGCTGAAACGTTGTGGTAAAAACAACAAATTTGAGGAAAATAGTCCGAATATAAACAGTATAGATAATGAGAAATCTTCATCCCAGAAATTCAGACAAAAATTAGTTGAATTTAAGTTCAATTTAGAGAGTTATATAGGAGGTCGGGTGGAGTAATGAATAGCGGTTCGGGTGCGGGAAAACTTCTGCCTCGTCAGTCATGTATCGAAAGATACATGATCGCCTAAGCGTGTATCATGCATAGTACATAACTGACTGATATTCACTTACGTGCTAATACTCTTGGGAAAGGTATGAATCCTCTTCTTCTCGCCCACTCTTCTCCTCTATGGGTTAATAGTAGGGTAGACCAGGTTCTACAGCATTGCATTGCAGCTGGTCTACCGCCGAAAGAAATGGCAACCTATTGCGGGGAAAAAATCTGCCTTGTCAGTCATGTATCGAAAGATACATGATCGCCTAACCGTGTATCGTACATGGCAGATAATTGACTGATATTCTCTTACGTGCTAATAGCTGTAGGAAAGGTATGAATCCTCTTCTTCTCCCTCAAGTCATGAGTAAATAGCAGGAGAGACCAGGTTCTATAGCCTTGAATGGCAACCTACTGATATTCACTTACGTGCTAATAGCCTTAGGATAGGTATGAATCCTCTTTTTCTTCTTCAAGTTATGGGTAAATAGCAGGACAGAAAATGTTCTATAGCCTTGAATGGCAACTGATCTACTGAAGAAAGAAATGCCATCCTTCTGCAGGAAAAAGAAAATCCGCCTCGTCAGTCATGTATCGAAAGATATATGATCGCCTAAGCGTGTAACGCGCATGGCACATAACTGACTGATATTCACTTACACGCAAATACTCTTGGGAAAGGTATGAATCTCTTCTTTACTCCCCAGCTATGGGTAAATAGCAGGAGAGTCCGCTTTCTGTAGTATTGGATGGCAACTGGTATACCGCAGAAAGAAATGGCAACCTACTGACGGAAAAAAATCTGCCTCGTCAGTCATGTATCGAAAGATACATGATTGCCTAAGCGTGTATCGCGCATGACACATAACTGACTGATATTCACTTACGTGCTAATAGGCTTAGGATAAGTATTAATCCTCTTCTCACTCAAGTTATGGGTAAATAGTAGGACAGACAAGGTTCTATAGCCTTGAATGGCAACTGCTCGACCGCAGAAAGGAATGTCATCCACCTGCAAGAAAAAGAAAATCTGCCACGTCAGTCATGTATCGAAAGATAAATGATCGCCTAAGCGTGTATCACATCTAAAGGACAGCAGAGGTCCCTATTTCCTTTGTATCGATCAGTATTGACACCAAATTTGATCACATTATCAGTGTCTTTTTTCCTTTTCATCATAATCTTTTTACTCCAATGGAAAGCGACAGGCGGATCACAATTTACTAAGATGAAAATTCCAGTCGAATCCATTACATTCACTTACGTGCTAATACGCTTGGGAAAGGTATTATTCCTTTTCTCTCCCCACTTGTTATGGGTAAATAGCAGGACAGACCGGGTTCTATAGCCTTGGATGGCAACTAGTATACCGCAGAAAGAAATGGCAACTTACTGAGGGAAAAAATCTGCCTCGTCAGTCATGTATCGAAAGATATATGATCGCCTAAGCGTGTATCATGCATGGTACGTAACTGACTGATATAGGTGCTAGTATTTCTCGATAGTTTTCTACATCACAGATAATAAACTATTTCAGAATGAACATGAGGTCTCTCTTTCATACTTCTGGTTTTGTCCAAGAGAGATTGCGAAATTCAATATATTGAATACCTCGACCTCATACACAACAGGTCTCTCTTCTTTTAGTTTGTCTTTGGTTGCATTGATCGGATTTATGTAAAAAATTACAAATCGAAACCTCACCTGTATAAATACAACTATGATAGTTAAATATGCAACACCATTTATTTCTACGTTTATTTATGTTTTTACGATATATTATCTCTCATTTTTTTTCATCGTCCTCGCATTTTTCTGAATCATTTCACCACAAGCAAAGCAATAAAATCACTAAGACGCAAAGGGTTACCGAAGGTCAAAGTCAATAAAAGAACAGGAGTCATGGAAACAGATGATGAAGATTGACTTTGCATTTACCTTTTTGATAATCAGACTTTAAAGGAAGGCCAGAAGCCAGAAGAGATCTCAAATAGCAAGATAAAAGGGAGAAAGAAATCTTAGCGTAGAACGGATGGCTGTAGCTAGCAATTTCAACTCTAAAAGGATGAGACCACACTGCCAATCTAGTACTGCGCTTAAAGTCGCTGTATCAAAGATGAAAAGTAATCAAAAGAATTAACATGAAAATATGTACAGAAAAGGCTCATGAAGTGACCTTTATGGCGATAGCCAAGTCACTGAATAAGAAATATAAGACATTATATATATATATATATATATATATATATATATATATATATATATATATATATATATCTTTGCGTCTCATTCTTTGTATTTTGGAAAATAAACCTTTAAATACAGACTAGACCAAATATGACAGCAATATTCAATTCCTATTTCTATTTTAGACCAGCTGCTAGTTTTCAACGTTATTGCAACTGGGATGAACCTCTTTAAACTGGTTAATTGGGCATTTCAGATCTTCTTTGTTAATGAAATATTACGTTTCTTGGAGAGGATCGTTGTGGATTTGAATGTTAATTCTATTTCTCCGTAGTTTCTCACTTTCTTTATTTTGTCTGAGGTTATTTAACCTTTTTACAATTTTAAACAATTCTAAACATTTTAAACATGAATCCTGATAGAATGTTGCCATATATATTTATTTATACACCTTCAGGTAAAATATATATATATATATATATATATATATATATATATATATTAGTTTTAATCCTCTCAGTCGAATTAAAGAAAAATATGAACATTCTCTTTTAAATAATTTATATTTTACTAACTACTTTCAATCTCATCTGTGGCCATCTTCAGGTGGTTAAAATATCTGTGGATGTGTATACAGCAGCTCCATATATTCAAAATAATGTTTTCACTGTTCGTTTGCACAACAATGTTTCAAATTAAAAATTTTAAATTATGCAATGGGAGTAAATTGTATTAATTAAAAAAATAAAAAAGAATTATTTTGATGAAGTATTAATGTATTTTTGACTAATATCTGTCTAAACTGTGAATGTGGACATGAGTGTTCGTTTTAATGCTGTGAGATGGAACTATGCTCAATCAAGTGAAACGTAAGCCGTCTCGTCAACTTCGTCGTTGTAAAACCAACATGTACATTAACATTTTATCAGAGATGCAATCTTCCACAAAGGACATTTAAATTGACATACAATGTTAGACTTTTTTAAGATGCTAGTTGATGGAGGATATATATATATATATATATATATATATATATATATATATATATATATATATGTTGATGTTAGAAATTTCCAACATTGCCATGCTGAAGTAAGCAAACTCCTGGAGCAGGCTTCTTCTCTTCTGTCAACGTCGTCTTCGATGACTAGATCACGTACGTAGAATGAATAACGATATATTTCTTTTTAACCATTTTCAACGAAGCAAACGATAGTTCCTTTGATGCGCAAGTGGTTATTTCGATTGGAAAAGAAAAGACATTAGTTTGGAGAAAGAACAAGACTGATGAAGAATAAAAGAACAGGTACGAAAAAAAAAACAGATAATGGTGATTCGTGTTAAATTTAAATTTTTGAAGATTGTAGGTGGCAGAACGGAGTTTTCGTAGGTGACATGTGCGAGAGTATAAACCATTAGAAAAAAAATGAATTTCTTTGCAGCTGACCTAGCAATTGGTTCAATGCAATCTCTCCACATGATGACACAAAGATATGGGAGTCAAAGAAGTTGTAAAGAGTTTCAGTCTTGGAGATTAGCATCAGCCATGTTGATGGAGGTAAATATAATTGTTCTCTATTAGGATTGAAGAAATAAATACTATATGAATAAATGGTGTTTATTATTTTTGTTATCAATTTTCAAGAACAAAGGAAATATACACAATCACTTTCATCTGTTTAGGTTTTATTACAATTTTATTAATCGTTTTTTAAAACAATACACAATTCTAAGGAGTGAATTTAGTTAAAATAATAGTGGTGTCAAGGGGAAAAAACAACTTTTGTTGACATTCCATCTTATTTTGAATTACGAATGTCGAAAATTGCACAATTTCTTATACAGTGCATCCTCGGTTCTCGAATGTCTAACACGTCGAACAAATCAGTTTTCGTACAGAAAATTCGAGGTGAAAATGTCTCGGTTATCGAACAAATCGGTTTTCGAACAGAAAATTCGAGCTGAAAATGTCTCGGTTATCGAACAAATCGGTTTTCGAATAGAAAATTCGAGCTGAAAATGCCTCAGTTATTGAACAAATCGGTTGTCGAATAGAAAGTTCGTGCTGAAAATGCCTCGGTTGTCGAACAAATCGGTTTTCGAATAGAAAATTCGTGCTGAAAATGTCTCGGTTATTGAACAAATCGGTTTCGAATAGAAAATTCGTGCTGAAAATGCCTCGGTCATCAAACAAATCGGTTTTCGAATAGAAAATTCGTGCTGAAAATGCCTCGGTTATCGAACAAATCGGTTTTCGAATAGAAAATTCGTGCTGAAAATGCCCCGGTTATCGAACAAATCGGTTTTCGAAGAGAAAATTCGAGCTGAAAATGCCTCGGTTATCGAACAAATCTCTTTCGAATAGAAAATTCGTGCTGAAAATGCCTCGGTTATTGAACAAATCTCTTTCGAATAGAAAATTCGTGCTGAAAATGCCTCGGTTATCGAACAAATCTCTTTCGAATAGAAAATTCGAGCTGAAAATGCCTCGGTTATCGAACAAATCTCTTTCGAATAGAAAATTCGTGCTGAAAATGCCTCGGTTATTGAACAAATCGGTTTTCGAATAGAAAATTCGTGTTGAAAATGGCTCGGTTATATATTCGCAATAGATTAGCTACGGACTTGAGACATTATGTTTGTGAGGAAAAAGGCTTTAACGTGGAAAATAAGTCATCACCTACCAAGCCTAGTATAATGACCTTGAATTCTGTCAAGGCTGAGCCAGCTCAGATCATTTCACCCTGGAAAATCATACACAATCAAAAATCTAAATTTTAATTTAGAATCTAAAAAAAAAATTCTGATATTAAATAGCCGGCAAAAGATTGGTAAACAAATCAATTAATAAAACCGATTCAAAATGAACACTGCTGCACCGTCCGGGAATTGAACCCGGGTCACAAGAATGGGAATCTCGCATGATACCACTACACCAACGGTGCACTACGTCGCTATGCTTTATTATATAGTGTCATATATTTAGAATAAATATCGATTACTAATTGTAGCATTATTATTGGCGTTCTTGTGTATCATTGAAACCAGATCGATAGGTAATAGAGATGATGTTCTCTTGTAAAGTAAAAAGTGAGCCCCCCCCCCCCCCGATGTGTTACCCTGTACATTAATCCTGTTACCTGAAGGGTTATATTAACTCATAAGTTCTTTCAAATGAACTTTTGTATCTATGTTCCTTTCAACTGATTCATCGTGGACAAATCTTGTTGAAGTAGATTATCCTCAAATTTGACGGGTATTATTCTCTAGTTGATGGGAATCGTATCCCCAGTGTCATCTGTGCATCTTTCTTAAGGGTGATGAAGTCATCATGACAGGATGTTTCGTTTTCTTTTCGGGAAAACGACGTGGTCCCCCAAAGTGTCAAATTATGGAGGTAAATTTCTGAATCTGTCAGGCATAATTTCAAACGAAGTGAAAATATTAAAGAAAAGAAAAACAAAACAAAACAACAAAATCTGCAAGGCACAGAGATTGAACTTCACTCCAAAGATTAGAAAGTTATGCTATTCAGTTATATTAACGTTGCATTACCGTTCAGATGAAAACTTTACTCCTTTCACAAGCAAAATTCATATTAAAATAGATACATTATCATGCAGCATCCCGTATTCGAATTTGGCACACAAGAGTATTGGCACTGCTCCAACGTTGCTTCATTGTCGATTCTTCCGTTGTCCTGTTAGTATCATAATAACTGACTCCCTCTTGTTAAATGCTTTTAGATAGTTATTTAACAAAAATAGCATGTATTATTTTGATTTTATACTTGGGAAGATTTGTCTTTAAATGGTTAGGTTTGGTTTGTTTTGTTTTACGGCATGTCAAACTCAATGGGTCATTTAATGCCGACCACTTTTTTTTTTTTGGTAATAATTTTGTTTTGGCAAAAATCCATTTCTGTTAATATTTTTTTCTCAAAAATGTATAGCTGGTAATATTATTTGTTTCAAAAACGTATAGCTGGTAAATTTATTATTTTTTTGAAAAACGTATAGCTGGTAATATTTTTTTTAAACATACAGCTGGCAACATTATTTTTTCAAAAACGCATTATCAGAGGCCTTGCTGTTGGACGTAGATTATCGTCTTACACAGGATGCAGATGTAGTTTATTGTCATACCCAGGACACGGATGTAATTGATCGTCATATCCAGGACATGAATGTAACCTGAGTGTTAACTATTTGCCCATAGTTGGGACCCTAACAGGTGCTACCACCCCGGGTCAGGGTGGACCTGGGACAGCAACAATTAAGAGGTGGTTCTACGCTTCTCAAAACCTCATGATCAGAGGCCTTGCTGTTGGACGTAGTTTATCGTCTTACCAAGGACGCGGATGTAGTTTATCGTCATACCCAGGACGAGATCTGGGCTTGGAGGTTAACTATTTGCCCATAGATGGGACCCTAACAGCTGCTACCACCCCCGGTCAGGGTGGACCTTGGAACAGCAACAATTAAGAGGTGGTTCCACGCTCCTCAAAACCTCGTAGTCAGAGGTCTTGCTGTTGGACGTAGTTTATCGTCTTACCCAGGACGCGGATGCAGTTTATCGTCATACCCAGGACGCGTCTTTAAATGGATATTTTGAACAGACATTATACACGTCAAAACTAGCTCACTTCTTAATTAGAGTTCTGGCAGCTTTTTAAAAAAATTGTCTTGATAAATACTTTCGAAGGCATTACTGAAGTCGACATGATAGCGAAAGCTTGGGTGTGAGGCTGGTGTAATAACGGCACGGAATTAGAAATTCGAGTGTTGAGTTCCAGTTCCAGTCCTCTCCGTTATATTCACTTACGCGCAAATGCACTTGAGAGAGAGAGAGAGAAAGAGAGAGAGAGAGAGATATGAATCCACCACTTCTTTCCCCCAGCTATGGGTTAATTAGTAGAACGTGTATCAGTAAATCATTATTATCCCTCCGCCATATCCGCAAAAACTCTTACAATCTAAAATTATTTTCTGGCTTTAAATAACCGACAAAAGATAGATAAGCCGTAAAAAAATTCAAATCAAACAATATTACTGTTAAATGTAAAACCGATTGAAAGTAAATACAAATGCACCGTCCGGGAATCGAACCCGGGTCACAAGAATGGGAATCTCGCATGATACCACTACACCAACGGTGCGCTACGCTTGCGCTGTTTATTATGTAGTCTCATATATTTTGAATAAATATCGATTACTAATTGCCGCATGATTATTGGTGTTCTCTTGTGTCATCGAAGCCAGATCAATTAGTAATAGTGAAAAGAAAGTGTATCATTATTTTTTTTTCAATGTGCCCTTTGTTGCTACCCTGTACATTGATGTTGTTACTTGAATGGTTATATTAACTCAGTAAATTCTTTGAAATAGATTTCATCATGTATGGTCCTTCCAACTGCTGCACTGTGGGCGCTCATTATTGAAGTCGGATTGCCCCGAAATTTGGCAGGTCTAATTCTCCAGTTGATGAGAATGATATACCCCACTGTCATCTCTCTGCAACATTCTTAAGGATGATGAAGTCATCACAAAAAGATGCTGTGTTTCCTTTTGGGGATTACGACGTCGTTCCCTAATCTCATTTTTGTAGGGGTCAAATTACGGAGGTAAATCTCTCTCTCTCTCTCTCTCTAAAAAAAAAGCGATCTGAATCTACCATGCCTAATTTCAACGTAAGAAAAAAAAAACCCTAAAAAACTGCAACTTACAGAATTAAATTTCACTTCAACAATTAGAAAATTACTCTTTGCAGTAAGATCGACGTTAGATTATTGTTCTGGAGAACAAAAACATAGAGAGTTGAGTTAAAAGAGGCATGGCACGTGAAACTAGAACAATCAACTCTAGTGGACGAAATAAAAGGTTCTGTGCAAAATTCCAATCGCTCGAAGCAAGCCGGAGCGTACAACGGCCGAAACGTCATTTAATATGACAATAAAGATGAGGAAAACAGTCCGAAAAATGTAAATTCGTAAATAATTACAATACACCTTTGAAATACACAATATATAAATCCTGTAAATATGTTTGAAAGATATAAAGGAATTTTATATTTTAGAGGAGCATTGGCTATGAATGATATATAAACATTTAAAGGATCTTTCTCTTGGGGATCGTTTTTTATAGTTTGAGAACCTGGTAAAACGGTGTCAAAAGAGCCAGTTTCTGTTCATACCAAATAAATTGAATAATGTATAAACAAGACATTAAATTGAGGAACCTGTTGGAAGACACATGTTACTTAATATAGTAAGGTTGGATATTGGGACTCAGACCTCAGATGGAATTCGTATATACAATGCATCGCTAAAGATCATATAAAAATAGCTGGTTTCTTGAACAACCACAGAAAAGCCTTTAATCCTTTCCTCATGGTTAATCTTTATAAGTCGCAGATCAGAAATTGAATACTGCAGTCACATCTAGGCATAGACAGAAAGGGAACCACACGAAGTTGATTATGTAGGTGTGTAATAAATGTACATATATATATATATATATATATATATATATATATATATATATATATATATATATATAGTATAATAAATATACTAAAAAAAATAGAAATAAAAATAAATAAATACTATGTTGCTTAAAAACCGAAATTGACTTAAATTCATCCAAGTAAACAAATAAACAAACCAATCCCAAATGAAGATAATCAATTAAAACCTGTTCCCGCCAAAATAATAGCTAGAATGAACTACAACAATCAACCCCAAAATTGAACAAATAGCTTTAATTAAACTCTCAAAACAAAACAAAACTGTTAAATAAGTAATATAAACAATTTTTTTATACGTTAATAAATAAATAAATAAATAAATAAAATAAGAAACAAAAAAATAAAAACAAGCAATATAATTTGACCCAAATAAATAAACAAACGACTTCCGGTAAAATAACCGCCATAATAGAATACCCACAATGCACCACTAACACGTATATATATAAAAAGCCGAGAAAAATAACAGCATATGTGGCCTGACGATTGCATATAGCATGAAACAGACTGTCGCCTCTAAGTGTTGACTTCTATGTTCACTTTTTATATATATATATATATATATATATATATATATATATATATATATATATATATTATAAATTAATTGATTTAAAATATGTTTTTTTTTTTTCGCTACACAGTTCCAATCATGTTTTAAAAATAGAAGCTAAAAACCCAGCCCTACCCCTTACCAAATTGTAGCTAATAACTGATACAATGATACTGACATAAAGAAAATCTAGACATCCCTTGTTCAATTTAAGTAGAATATTCTGTAACCATGGAAACGTGATTTTAGCTGTGTCTTTAAAACCCGGTAATTTTTAAAAGTTATTCGCTTGAAGATGAAATGGAACTAATGCTTTTAATTTAATTGCAAAATTAAATTCGGGGTTTTTAGCTTCTATTTTTGAAACATGGTTGAACTGTAGCGAAAAAAAACATATTTTAAATCAATTAATTTATAATCTTAATGCTCTGTAAATTTACATTGTGCACTATTTTGTAAAATAAAAATATCTATAAGAACACCGGATTTTATATCTTACTGTTCTTTTTTATATATATATATATATATATATATATATATATATATATATATATATATATATATATATATATATTCCAAGTACTTTCGACAATTTCAAATTTCATCTTCAGGGCGCAATTTTCCCATACACAGGTAAACACTATGACGAGATATGTGTAGACCAAAAATGTTTTTTTTTTTTAAATTATGGTTTTTATTGACAGTTCAATATTTGTTTTCGTGTGTGTTTTCCACCTGACAACAACTCGAATATAAGGATCTTATTCAAGGAATTGATAGTATGCTAATGTCTCATTAAGTCTTGTTAGCGAAGTGATTTCTTCATTAATTACATTAATATTTGTTATATAATTCTTTGTATAAATTGTTTTTAAAGCAGCCCACTATTATATGTGTGTGCATGTGTGTATGCATATATATATATATATATATATATATATATATGTGTGTGTGTGTGTGTCTGTTTATAGAGAGAGTGTATATATATATATATATATATGTGTGTGTGTGTGTGTGTGTGTGCTTATAGATAGTTTTAAACAGACAAAATTGCATATTTTCCACTTATAAAGGTAACCTTTTTTTCACCCCATACCTCTTCAGATGAACTGTTGTATTAAAACGAGAATCACGGGATAATTCACAAACTAGGATGAGATGAAGAAATACGATTAAAGTACAATTTATTATTAAAAAGTGGCGAAGGAGAATGGCAAAATACAGAATAAAAAGTTGCAGTGAGTTTAAAAAGGAAAACATAGAACCACAAACCATCCAGCAGAGAAAGAAGACGACTTAATTTCTCCTTCTGTCGTCACAAAGACGGTCGTGGCAATTTAATATAATCTGCTTCTAAGATGTTCAGATGCTTAGCCGACCGTACGTTGACGAAAATGGAAAACCACGAACCACTATCAATAATACATTGGAATTAATTAAAAAATACCGCCAAATCCTGCATTTGCAGTTCTGCTTTCTTAATGAAAATAATATTATATGATTTAAGTTTAGTTTCAGTCATTATTTAAAGCGAATTATTTTAAAAGGTTAAGCGCAAAGTTAAATAATTGTTTATTAACTTAAAAATGACACAATGGAACAAGAGAGCGCTCACGCGACGAATATTGTGCTGAAATCATTGATCTCTATTCTAAATTGATTAGTCCTTAAGCAAAGGTTGTATGTCGCACTGTTGGTGTAGTGGTATCATGCGAGATTCCCATTCTTGTGAACCGGGTTCGATTCCCGGACAGTGCAAAACTTAAATTCGTTTCCCTTTAAAATTTGATGCTGAATGTGCTGACGCTATTTTATTCCTCAAGTGAAACGTGATTTGAAATATATATATATTTTTTATCGTATTGCCTGACGTTTCCATTTCCGGATGATGTCATTTCTTAATTTGATATTAAAATAATGATACAATGAATTGCACCAGTTCCACTGAGTAATTTTATACGGAAATTATTTATGTTCATTCTAAATATATTTGCCTCTTAAATGCCTTCTTATGGCGCGCTGTTTGTGTTGTGGTGTCAATACCGCTACCCATTCTTGTAAGCCGGTTTCGACCCCACTGTACGGTTTATGGATACAAGGCATTTTTTAAAAGCTATTTTTTCTCCTTTTAAGGCCTGAGATATTTTCTTCGTTTGCATAAACCGAATACAGAGTGCCCCCACCAAAAAAAAAAAAAAAAAAAATCGACATCATTTTGTAGTCATTTTAAAGTCATTTTTTCGTTCAACTGATCCCGCATTTTAACAAAATATGGGAAAACCAAGTTGACTGTACAAACTTATCTCAATGAGAATCTTCCAGGAAGATGGACCGGATGTGTCACTAATAATGATAATTTCCTGTTGAAATGACCACCATGTTCACCTAACTTGAAACCATATGCTTCTTTCTATGTGTCTATGTGAAACGATGTCATCCAAGACATAAATGAATAGAATCATCCGTTTATATAAATAAGCGGAGTTGCGTGGAGTTCAGGAGAGTTAGCATTAGGTCTTAACCTCGCGTTATGCTGTTTAGTCTTTGTTGATCTCTCTGCCTTTGGGCAGAAAGGAACCTAGACGAGGCTATGTCAAAGGACAGTCTCGTCTGGGGAGGTAGATAAACCCGACCCCGTTATTACGGAGCCTACGTGGAAATTTTGCCCGGGCCTATCTTCTCGGAAAAACCCATGTTAAACCGGCCTTGTTCCACTACCGTCTGTGGAGAGCTCGGGTAAATATCATTAGGTCATTTTCTAAGTGTATCCTCTTGTAGTAAACCTTATGTTTCATTACTTGCCTTAATGAGTTTGTTTTCTTATTATTTTCTCTATTATTTCTGTCATCTCGAAAACTTGAGATAAAACAAAGGACATGTCTATATCCACCCTCTGTCAACAAGTCAGGAGAATGTTACGCAAGACATGATACATCGTGTTTGGCAGAAGCTGGACTACCGCCTTGACGTGTGTCGTATCAAAGGTGGTGAGTATATTGAACATTTGTGAAGCTTTATGAAATCTGTTGTAAAATCTACACCCCTTTTGCATATCTTGTCTGAATTTTGATGAATAAATCTTTTAGTATATGTTTATATTTCTGAGATGAGGCATTATGTACACTATTTACATTATTCAGACTATTGTCTTCATCTTTGTCGCCATATTTATTACAACGTTTCGGCCGATGTACGCTCCGGCCTTCTTCAGGTGATTGGAATGCCGAACTGAACCCTTCATTTCAGGTGGCTAGAATGTCGAACTGAACCCTTCATTTCGCTCACTGGTGTAGACATGGTCACAGTGAATAAAGGCGTTATTTAGATCCACTGACAAGACCCAAAGAATGTGAGTTCAATATTCGGTTAAGGCAGTGGAGAACTTTCAGAGGGGAATTAACAGCTAATAACTGATAACTGACATCCATTAAACATGGCACGTGGAACTAGAACAGTCTACCCCAGTGAGCGAAATAAAGAGTTCAGTTCGACATTCCAACCACCTGAAGAAGGCCGGAGCGTACAACGGCCGAAACGTTGTAATAAATATGGCGACAAAGATGCGGACAATAGTCAGAATAATGCAAATAACTCTTTTACTTTTCAAAATGAAGCCTATTTAATTTCCTTTGACTGGGGCATGTATTTAATCAGATATTCCCATTTTACATGATGTCAATTTTTTTTTTGTGGGGGGTGCACCCTGTATGATGCATATGTTTAAGTTTTGCGTAAGTTTTTAATCAATTTGGTGCAAATCGATTTCTGTGAAATTCACCTTCTTGACTATCGCTTATTTAATTTCAAATTAAGTACGATTAGATTGATATCGATCTTGACCGGGAAATTAAACTTTATAATTTGATCCGTGCTGAAATGCAACATCGGAAAGAAGAAGTGAAAATTCTGCAGAATCGGGTGATGTCAGTCACGCCATGATTGACGAGAAGTAACAAGAATGTTGCCATGGTTCATGGATATGTCTCTTCGCGGAAGAATAGTATCCCATTGAAATACCGGTTCTGTTTGAAACGCTATAGTATATCAAATCCTGCAAGCTACGTTAAACGTCTAGCAAGCTGGGGAAGAATAAAGTATCGTTTATTTTATACTAACAGAAGCTCACGATGTGTGACAGTGCTTCTGTCCTGAAAGGACGCGAGCATAAATGAGCGGTGAGTGATCTTTGTGATAATCCAGACACAGTAGGGATTATCCATTATGCTCCAAACGGAAAATAGTTAAAATGATTTTCCTGTTTGCCAATTGCACTCAACCAGTAAAATTATCAGATATGTTCTAATTCCATCAGCAAATCCTGTAATGTTTTAATCCCTTCAGCAAATTATCAGATAATGTGTTTTAATCCCTTCAGCAAATTATCAGATAATGTGTTTTAATCCCTTCAGCAAATTATCAGATAATGTGTTCTAATCCCTTCAGCAAATTATCAGATATTGTGTTCTAATTCCTTCAACAAATTATCAGATAATTTGTTCTAATTCCTTCAGCAAATTAACAGATAATGTGTTCTAATCCCTTCAGTAAATTATCAGATAATTTGTCTAGCCCCTTCAGCAGATTAATAGATAATATATTCTAATCCCTTCAGCAAATTATCAGATAATTTGTTCTAATTCCTTCAGCAAATTAACAGATAATGTGTTCTAATCCCTTCAGTAAATTATCAGATAATTTGTTAGCCCCTTCAGCAGATTAATAGATAATATATTCTAATCCCTTCAGCAAATTATCAGATAATATGTTCTTATCCCTTCAGCAAATTGTCAGATAATTTTTTCTAATTCTTTCAGCAGATTATTAGATAATATGTTCTAATCCCTTTAGCAAATTATCAGATAATTTTTTTCTAATTCTTTCAGCAGATTATTGGATAATATTCTCTAATCCCTTTAGCAAATTATCGGATAATGTTTTTCTAATTCTTTCAGCAGATTATTAGATAATATGTTCTAATCCCTTTAGCAAATTATCAGATCCAGCAAATTATCAGATCCAGCAAATTATCAGATAATGTGTTCTAATCCCTTCAGCAAATTATCAGATAAGGTGTTCTAATCCTTCAGAAAATTATCAGATAATATCCCTACAGTCAAGCCACCAATCTGCCACTGGGCAGGATGCCACTAGTGTTATGTTTTGTCGCCGTGTTCGTCCGCGCAATGTTACCACTGTCGGACAGCTAGAGGCCCACGGGTGGTCACCGGTAGCCCGCCATCAGGTCACTATCTGCTGGTGGCCTGCCTATCAGCAAATTATCAGATAATATGTTCAAATCCCCTTTATCCTTAAACTTAACTTCCTATCACCCCCTCTTTCAATCATATCACACTACACTATGCAGCATAGCCATTTTAGCAGTAAATCTCTCCCTTACAAGTTAAGTTCTTCAAGTCAAGGATCAATCGTTATCTATCCTCATTATCCTCATAATCCACACTTTCTATCACCTTCCGATTTCATTCATAACACACTCCTCTTTTATCGTAACCATTTTGACAGGATCCCTGTACACTACAATCTTAACCTCTCCAAGTCAAGGGTCACACTTATCTACTAGTCTCTCTTTCATATCACACTCCTCTTCCAGCGTAACGATTTTGACATTAATTATCTAAATTACAATCTTAACCGCCTAGTATCAATAGTCAATCATTGTCTCTCATTCTTATCCTCATAATTTTGACTCTAACATTCACTCTCTCTTTCATATCACACTCCGCTTCCATCATAACATTTTTGACATCAGTCATCTAAACTACAATCTTAACCTCTTCGTGTCAAAGGTCAATCGCTATATCTCATTGTTATCCTCATAAAATTTACTTCCTACCACCATTAATTTCATTTCCTACTACACAGTCACCATAACCATTTTAACAGTAGAGTTGAGCGGTTCTAAGGTCTTGTATTGGGTGAACCTCGGATTAAGGAATCGGAGAACCGAGTTCGAATCCCAGTCGAATCCATTACATTTACTTACGTGGTAATACACTTGGGAAATGTATGAATCCTCTTCCTACCCCCACCCAGCTATAGTTCATAGCGAGACAGACCAGGTTCTATAGCCTTGGATAGCAACTGGTTTACCACAGAAAGAAATAGCAACCTACTGCGGGAAACAAAAATCAGCCTCGTCATCGAAATATACATGATCGTCTAAGCGTGTATCACGCATGACACATAACTGACTGAATGTCGGTGAATCTGAGTTGGGGCAACGTAGGCAAACAGTGTTTTCATCAAATATAATTTGCCTGTTGATAAAAGTGACATCTTACAGTGCCATTTCGGCATACGTTTTCGTCATCGGTTGACTTTTTCATTCCGATGAGGTCATCAGCTCGCATTTCAAGAAAGGGATTTGATTTCTACTTCTTAAAATATACAATTACATTTCTCCCTAAAGAGGGATCTGAACGTAAGCATACTTAACTAAAATGTTAAATTATCAACAAAAAAAAAAAAACAACTTCTTACTGTAATCGAAAAGCACTCAGGAGACGGGAAAAGCATGCAATTCTGCAACAGCAGCGTTAAATTAAGTTTCTTCCGAGGAATAATTATAATTTCCTCATTTGAAAAGTAATTAAAATCGAATTAAAAATTATTTCCAAATGAACCGATTGAAAAAGTTAAAAAAAAAAATAATAGAATTCTTTACTCTGGAAAATAAATCGTTTTAAACAAAGTGCAATATCTTTCGTCTTTTTAACAAATTTACGAAATTAATTTCAAGGTCAAATATATATATATATATATATATATATATATATATATATATATATATATATATATATATATATATGTGTGTGTGTGTGTGTGTATATACATATATGTATATATATATATATATATATATATATATATATATATATATATATACACATATATACACACACACACATATATATATATATATATATATATATATATATATATATATATATATACGCTAACGACTCAAAATTTGCTTAAAAATCTGTTTTCATACAAGGTGTACAGAAGAAACTAAGCGATTTAAAAATCTGTTTTTATGCAGAGTGCCCCAGAAGAAACCAAGCGATTTAAAAAATCTGTTTCTCTAGAGAGTTTCCCAGAAGAATACTGATTAAATCCAAAATAAATTTCGTTGAATTTGGTTCTTTTTTCAGCTGTTAATTTCCCTGTGTTTATATAATTGCTATGAATAATCAAGAGTGGTCTACACTTGTTTTGTTACTCTCCTTTTTGAGAGAGCCGTTTCTGTTTACTGCGACTATAAAAGGATACTGTACTCGAACCATGTATTTTCAGTTGAATAAAGCTTTCTTAATGCCTTCACCTGTGTACTTTTGTCATTACAACAATTTCGGAAAAAAAGAAATAAATATATGACATCTCTAGCATGTTATGACATTTATAATGTATTTTATGCCAGCCACCCATTCGCAGGTTGGGTTCTAGGACAGTTACGTCCCTGAACATTTGCGTACCTAGACAAAAGCGTCCCTGGACAATTGCGTACCTCGGATAATCTTTTGAAGCTTTTAAAGGCAATTATCATATTTTTTGAAAAGAAACATATGTTTTAATCAAATCTTACTTATTATAAAACGCAGATTGTGTGTGTGTGTGTCTGTACGTTTATATATTGGATCGGATTTCCTACATTTTTCAACCGATTTCAACAAAACTTCACAGGACTGCGCAAAATTACCTTGCGGTGGTTCTGACAGCGCCAAAAATTGGAAAAACACAATTGTTTTTACACGAAATCAATTTGAAAACACGATAAAACACGATTCTGTCGCCAGAATGAAAGGGGGACAACTCATATCAAGTTATACTTATTATAAAACCAACGTTGTTTGTGTGTGTGTGTGTGAGTGTGTGTGTTCGTTTATATATGGGATCAGATTTCCTACATTTTTCAACCGATTTCAACAAAATTTCACTTTATTTTTTGGCAGGTAGTGTTTCTTATTGTCTTGCACACTTTTTTCTTTATTTTTACATTCAGAATGCTTTAAAAATTCCATTTACAAGACAATTGTTTATAATAAAATTCTATTCAATCGATAGACTCATAACGATTGAAAACAATGTTTTTGTTTGAGTTTGGGTTTGACCAATTCTTAAAAAAATCCCCAAAAAACAAAAAAAAACTAATTAAGACATGCGTGTCCGTCAACCTTAAACAATAATCTTTGTCAATTTTATTTTTCAGTCTTTATGATGGTCGATACTTGATCTATCTCTTACTGTTACATCGCCGGGCAACTCCGGGCAACTCCGGGCTCTACTGCTTTTATGTTTTAAAAATGAATAAAAGTGTTATATTCCATGCTAAGGGAATAAACACATAACACCAGGTGGATAATAGAAGAAAGGTTTATTGTACACAACAAGTACAATATGAAATACGGTACAATTATACACACAGGTCAATCTAGTAGTGAGTGCCACTAATTGGAAGGTCGGACGTGTTTGCATCGTCTCTCACACTCGTCCTCCTCTGCTGAGTCTCTCGTAGTGAAATCATTCATGGGGGTGACTGGTTATTCCATTACATCAAAAAGGAATAAAAATTTTAAAAAATTAAAAGTTTATTTTTGCTTCAAAGTCTATGACAATATTAAAAGTATTTGAAGATCGCTCTACACATCGCCAGAATGGTTTTGTCTCATCAGCGTTTTTCTTATGATAGTGATAGCTGTAATTTTCCTCGTCCACAAATATTTTTCCACCAGTGTTTGATTTTCGGAACTTATGAGTTCCAAATATAATCTATAAAATCCAGAATCTATTCGATGTTTGTGGTACCTCTGACAATTTTTAAAGCTTTCAAAGGCAATTACCCTAAATTATAAAAAAAAGCATATGTAGTAATCATAAATTTTTAAAAAAGGAGTAAAATTTAAAAAAAAAAAAAGATTAAAAGTTTATTTTTGTTTAAAATGCAATGACAGATTAACAGTGTTACAAGATCGCTCTACACATTGCCAGTATGTTCTTGTTTCATCAACGTTTTTCTTATAATAGTGGTACCTGTAATTTTCCTCGTCCACAAATATTTTTCCACTTGTGTTTGATATACGGAAGTTATGGCTTCCAAAAGAAAATATAATCTATAAAATCCCAAATCCATTCGATGTGTGTGGTACCCACTGGTGGAATGAACTGAAACAGCTAGCTTAATTTTCTCTTGCTTGAAAAAATCAATATACAGTGTAACCCGGATGTAAGAGAGTTGTCGGGACCGGAGAAGAAGTCTCTTATATCCGTGTTTCTCTTATATCCGGGTTTGCTCTATTTTATATACATTAACACAGGCTCTAATTTGGGACCAGAGAAAATCTCTCTTATATCCGGGTTTCTCTTATATCCGGGTCTCTTATATCCGGGTTACACTGTAACTCATTTTTTTTATTTACTGTAACTAGCATTCTGTTTGTTTAGAGTAATTAAAGATAGTGGCACGCAATTTTCTGCATTAATCAACTCTTAAAAAATGCTTTCTTTTTCTTTCGAAATTTAAGTTAACTACCTTGTTGTTTGTTTAGAATAATTAAAAGTTGGTTTGCAATTAGCAACTCTTAATAAAAGAAAGTATGGTAACTTCAAAAACATTATCAGAGGTAGGCAATTATCCTGGAAGGCATTTGTCTAAGGACGCAAATGTCCGATATGCAACTGTCCGTCAACCGCCAGGTAGATGGTCCGCTGCCTCTCCATGTTTATTTTGATTTCTTTATGTCCTGTGAGTGCCAAATTCGCCAAACCCTCTTCCCTTATTATGTGTCCAAAATATTTTAGCTATCTCATTCTGATTCTCTTCTGCCTGAATGTTCAACACAATGTTGTAAGCATGGTAACCAGGAGGAGGCAGTAGCCTTGCGAATAGTCTCAAGAGGAATTTGATTCTAAGCCTCAGTTAAGTTCCACTTCAATGAATCAATATCGACGAGGTCACGACCTCGGTTTGGCAAGTAAGTTAGGAGTAGGATTGATATTACATAGCAGTTCAGCTCTTTGTTTCTATTGAAACTTTATTGTTTCTTAATACTCGACTCTCCTTTTCATCTGTAAGGAAATTGTCCAGCATTCACTGCCATATAGAAGCATTGATATTACATAGCAGTTCAGCTCTCTTTTCTTTGTTTCTACTGAAACTTTCCTGTTTTTTAATACTTGACTCTCCTCTTCATCTGTAAGTAAATTGTCCAACATTCGTTGCCATATAGGAGCATTGATATTACATAGCAGTTCAGCATTCATTTCTTCGTTTCTAACGAATTTCTCTCATTTCTTGGTACTTTGCTTTTGGAATGCGTCATTTTGCTATTTCGTCGGGTTTCGGTGTCAGGTTTTCTATTTTCTGTTGAAAAAAAAACAAAACATCCCAGATATTTAAACTTTTACATTTGTTTGATTTTGACATGTTAGCTTATGGCGTCATTCCTCTTACTGAAAGTCAGACATTCTATTTTCTTACAACTGATGATTTGTACCCCCTTCTCACTTTCTTTTAGTACTGTGTCTAGGAGATACTTTCGTTACATTGTTAAGATTACGCTCACTAATAATATATCATTGTAGGTTTGCCAGTTTTCTTAGGATAGGTTCGCTTTAGAAATTGAATAAATCCGGCGAGATGATACATCCTTGTCTTGAGCTCCTTTTTATATTTGTGTTCCTTTGAGAATAATATTAGAATTATCCAGAATTGCAAAGTAAAAGAATGAAATATATCATTAAGCACATTTGTAAAAGTCAGCAATTGTAAACCTTTGAATCATGGGTTCTTCGTGCAAAAAAAAAAAAAAAAAAAAAAAAACATTATTCTATGACAGGCCATTCTGATACTAGGTTTTAAAGATTCAGTTTTCTTTCAAATTATACAGAATTTGGGGTATTTTTATTTATTTATTTAAGGTATCACGTTTGTTTATTTAAGGTATCACGTTAAAGTCCTATTTCACGTGCCATCTAAAGTTATACATAATTAATTTTTAATTAAATTAAGAAAAGACAGCGAAAAGATATTGAGTAGCACACGGCATAAGATAAGAATATTCAATACAGTAAAATTCCATTAAATAACAGTTCAGTCCAAGAATAAAAAATTTAGAATCACATTTGCAAAAAAAAAAAATTCCGGCGATGCATAGCTCAGAAATCGAACGCGGATCACAAGTATACACACCTTGCAAGATACCATTACACCAAGTGTAATTGGGGGTATAAAGCGACATATTTGGAGCAAAAATCGATTATCCCCACTTAATATCAGTCATATGTGGATTGCTAAATCTGAGATCCATTTTCACCTAGAATCAGCGGGCCATGGAAAGTATATATATATATATATATATATATATATATATTAAGAAATGGACAAGGTCCGACAATTTATTTATTAAAGACATATTTTTATGTTTAACGTTGTTATTTTATAGATACAAGTATTTAAGCAAATGCTCTGTTTATGATAAACAGTATTAAATAACATTTACCGGCCTGAATGTCCGAGAAATTTTCATAGAAAATTTTCGTTCTTTTGACAGGATTCGAACCTGCATCCTATACGGAACCGTCATATACGCTAACGTGCCTTTACCGCTTGAGCTACGATTCATGGAAAATATGTCTTTAATAAATATATATATATATGGTGGTACTCGCTTGGAATAACTTGGATAGTTCGACTTGTAGTAGAACAAATTGCTTCCCGAGGAAAAATGTGGAATAAAAAAGAGAAAGAACCAAGAACATTAAACACTAAGGCGAAATCAATCGTCCAGAGTTCAAGCTCAAAGTCCAAAGAAACCAACGCGAGTAAAAAAGACAACTACGTAAAGTGCTCAATACACTTAAGTTAATCCTAAGGGAGCCAGACAAACTTTCATTTATATATATATATATATATATATATATATATATATATATATATATATATATATATATATATATATATATATATATATATATATATATATATATATTCGAAAGTTATAGCATAAATATTTTGTTTCAGCACTTTGGTGTTTTATTAATGATGGTGTTGAATATATATACATATATATATATATAGTTTACACCTATTCCAACGAGATAAACATTTATTTTTTAAAACAAGAGAGAAACCGCAAACATTTTGGTTATAATGTGGATTTCTTATTTATATATATATATATATATATATATATATATATATATATATATATATATATATATATATATATTATATTTTTTTCCATATTTTTGCTACAATGGGTTTCTGGTCTCAATGACTTTCTTCAGGCAAATAGTGAATATTTCTACATATTATTAAAAGTAATTAATTTTCCATCTGCTTTTCGACGTCTAACCATTGTCTTTATTGTGTAGTAGTAACCTCAATGTATTTCTTGGACTCGTGGCAAAAAAAAAAAGTTTATGGTTTTTTTTTCTTTGCAATATATATATATATATATATATATATATATATATATATATATATATAGACATTTTATGTTTATACATTCTTTTTTATAGATACAAATATTTAAGTAAATTTTCTGTTTATAATAAACAGTATTAAACACCATTTACCGGCTCGAATCTTTGAGAAATTTTCACAGAAAATATTCGTCCTCCGACAGGATTCGAACCTGTATTCTATATGGAACCGTTATTTAGCTTGAAGTGCCTTTAAGCGATTTGGAGGACGAATATTTTCAGTGTCAGAATACCCCGTCCACGAGGTACTCCAGTCAATCGTTATTTCCAGCCCTGTCGTTCGCATTTTGGCACTGGCCTTCCCATTTTGTAACACTAAGAAAGGTAAGGCAATAAAATCGAATGAAGTTATAGCGCCAAATATTATTTTCAGTAATATGCTGGTATAGGACGGTCGACCAAGAATTTAACTTTCGTAGGAGTTAGACACGATATTTGCCAGTGAGATACGTATTATTCTCTCACTTGGCTAATACAAAATGTTACATTTAAGTTGGTCGGTATTTACATAAAATTTACACACCAACAAAATTTACCAAGGGGACACCTAACCCGCCAAATATTTTATTGCTAATATTCCAACCGAGCAAACATCCACCCCAAAATGGCCAGTAACCCCATATCTTAAATACTCAATTACTACAGAAGCAAAAGTATAATTATATCTATATTGGATATTGGGGAGGTTTTTTGGGTTGATTTTGTTTAGCGTCAAATCAACGTCTATGGTTATTTAATGCTAAAATCTAAATATTTTGAGCACAGTTTTATGGTTTCGACTACAGATAAAATGTATTGTGGGTCATTTTCCTATAAAGGTTATTGTTGATAATTCTACTTAAAAATGTATTATTGATAATTTTGTTATAAATATATATTGCTGGGATTTTCTAATATAAATATATTATTATAATTTCATAGTGCTTGTTTAACAAAATATCAATTCTATATTCGATCAGTGGATGCCGAAGTTTAATTTTGCCGGGAGATTTGAACGAATACACTATGACATGTGTTATTCTCCTTTCACAATTGAATACATGGTAGAGGATACACAACTTCTGTGTATGTTTTGTTTTTGTTTGTGTGTTCACTATTTGCCCATATTTGGGACCCTAACAGGTGTTACCACCCCCATTGGTGAGGGGAGAACAACACCTTGTTAGAAATTTAAGATGTCTGCTAATAGTTTCTACCCTGGCACTGCTCGCCTATGAAACTCTCTTCTGTCTTCACTCTCACCTGTTAACAAATATCTTCAAAAATTTAAATGCAATGTCTATCTTTGCTTTCTGTCTCATTGAAACCTGGACTTTTATTGTCCTCTCTCTTTCTTTTTTTCTCTCTCTCTCTTCCTTTTCATTTTCATTCACTCTCTCTAATTCCATTGAGTCTTAGTGCCTTTATCTCCTTGTTTGGCAAGAAATGTTAGGCGTGCAAAGATTAAAAAAAAAACTCCTCTCTCTTTCGAAACATTCAATTAGAAGCATCGAGTAAAACGTGGCTTGGAAGAACCTTAAATTTAATTCACTTGGAAGACGGATGTGATATCCTAGTATCTTTCTCAAAGCTGAATATGTCGTCAACAGATACTGCAATGATTTCCTGTGTCAATACAGAACACTTATCTTTTCCTTATTTTCCACAGGGCTTCTGTTTCGTAGGCAAATTTTAGTCTCAAATAGAATCAAATTTTTATCTGTCTGTTTCAAAGTAAATTAAATTATTCGAGAAAATTGTAATGATCTGGAAAGCACTTTCGAGAAAGTGATTAATAAAAAAAAGCAGTTCTTTTCCCGAATATTGGTTGATTTTGTTTAGCAGCATATCAAATGTCCTGTTGGTTATTTAATGTCGAAATCTAAATATTTTGGACACAATTAGGCTTCAACTAAATATATATTGAACGTAATTGTATGCCTTAGATTACAGATAAAATGTATTGTTGGTAATTTTAATATAAATAAGTGTTATTGGTATTTTTATATAAAATATATTGCTAGTATTTTTTAATATAATAATATATTTTCATAGAATTTTGTTTTTGTTTGGTGGGATTCACTATTTACTCATAGCTGGGACCCTAACCGATTCAACCACCTCAGGCCAGGATGGACATGGGAACAACTGCAATTAAGAAGTGATTCCGCCCTCCTCAAAACCTCCAATCTCCCTGTCAGAGGCCTTGATGCCAGTTGTAGTTTATCGTCATACCCAGGGCTATTCTTGATAAGAAGCTGTCCGAGTGAAACTTCATTCTTATCACTGGAATACGAAGGAAATGAGTAGCATTCGAACTTGTATCTCAAAATAATAATACAAAAATGAAATGAAAAAGTAAAAACACACAAATTATTTTCACTCATACACCGCCCGTGAGACGAACGCGGCTCTCAAGAATGAGAATCTTGGGTGACATCGTTACAACAACGGTGGTCCATACGCTGCTACCTTAAGGAAGGTTAAATCTGGTATGTAACTCAATGTTTTAAGCACAAAATTTGTTGTGTGAGGGCGAATTTTGTCTTTTCCAATTTTTTTTGATTTAACCAATTATTCTGAAAATTGAGTTTTATATTCCTTTTTGGTTGTTATTAACATAAAAGAAACCTGTCATCATACGCGCATTAGATTTTGACAAATGGATAAAAATATTCAAAATAGATGGGTGTACGAATAATTTCGTCGTTGACTGTATATGTATATAAATTATTTGCTGTGGATTTACATTGATTTCTGGATTTTATCCTCCTTGGGATTACCTAGCTTAGTTTTTATAAATATAACTATATATATATATATATATATATATATATATATATATATATATAAAAAAAAAAAAAAAATATATAAAATAAAATAATCAAATTGTAAAAATTTCCAATAATGCACCGTCCGGGAATCGAACCCGGCTCACGAGAATGGGAATCTTGCATGATACCACTACACCAACGGTGCCTTACTCAAAACTGAATGGCCACATAACATCATATATTTAAAACTATTGATTTTCCCGCTTAATGTTCATCATGGAAGGGATGATTCGTTTATTTTTACACCGTTGGCTTCATAAGATATTTATAAATATAAATTCCGATCATTTGTATATTAAATTACAGTGAATAAAAATGTATTGAATATACAGAATCTCCCTCTAAATTGACATAATTGATATCCAATAGCTATCTTATTAAACATCGTTTCGTTAACTAGAGAGTCGTGGCGAACCGTTCCTCAGTAGTGTAGTGGTATCATCCATGACAACTCTGTTTGTGAACAGGGTTCAATTCCCGACCGATGCTCACTTACAAACGTCATTTTTTAAAAATTCTATTCTTAGTTAACAGTGACAAAATATATTTTGTTTATAAACAGAAATTAACTTAAATCGGGTTAGCTGTACTCATCACTTAACAGTGCATCGCTGGTGTAGTGGTATCATGCAAGACTCCCATTCTTGTGAGCCGGGTTCAATTCCCGGGCGATGCATGCTTAAGCTTCTCGTTTTTCTTTTTAGTATTATATTTTAAGTTATTTAAAATTGACAATATATATTTTATTTCTCAACAGAAAATTAACTTAAATCGGATTAGCTCTATTCCGCACTTAACTAGACAGTACAGGCGAGCACTGCATTGCTGGTGCTGTAGAATCCCGCAAGACTCTCATTCTTGTGAATCGGATTCGATTCCCGGGTGATGCACGCTTAGGCTGCTTTTTTTTGTTTAAATAATCTATTTTAAAATATTAAAAAATGACAAAATATATTTTCGTTCTCAACATAATGTTAATTTAAATCGGTTTAGCTGTATTCAACACTTAACTAGACAAATCTTGTCAACCGTACATCGCTGGTGAAGTGGTATCATGCAAGAGTCCCATTTTTGTGATCCGGGTTCAATTCCAGGGCGATGCATGCTTAAGTACATCATTTTTCTTTTTAATAATCTATTTTAAGTTATTTAAAAATGACAAAATATATTTTCTTTCTCAACAGAAATTTAATAATATAGACAATTCTCGCTCAAATGATCTCAAATTTTAACAAAATGTGTAAAAAACGAAGTTAATTGTGCGGACTTATCCCAATGAGAATCTACCAGGAAGATAAATCGGTCTTGCCAGTGATGATAACAAATTTGCTGCTGAAATGTCCACCACGTTCAACTGACTTGATACCTTATGATTTTTTTTCTATGAGGTTATGTGAAAGGATAGGTCTATATTCTAACTCTCCCTAAAAGCTTAGAGGAGCTTAAGCAGTGAATCACTGAAGCGCTAGAGAATGTTACGCAAGACATGCTACAACGTGTTTAGCAGAAGCTAGACAACCGACTTGACGTGCGTCGTGTGACAGGTGGTCCGCATACTGAGTGTTTTGAAGGTTTCTGACATCGGTTTTAAAATCTACATCCCTTTGAATATCTGGTTCGAATTTTGACAAATAAATCATTTATGGTTCAACATAATTTCATTTGCCTGGGACATGTAGTTACTCAGATATACAGATTTTAAATGATGTCAATTTTGGAGGAACACCCTGTATATTCAGGCGTAGAGGAATTTTATTATTAATCGTGTGCATCTGAATGAGTTTACTGTCAAATCACGTTGAAACATCAGTTGTTCTGCTTTAAGCGTTTACGTATCGAGACCACACACTGCTTAGATTTGGATGGGGGCAGCTTTGGAAAACTGGGTTCTGTTAGTGAAGAAAGGATACAAAATGTCTACTGTTTATTAGACCTGTGGTCCCATACTCCTCGGGACCAAAGGTCGGTGCGTAGAGGATGAGGAGCTTTGATGTCATATCATATATACATAGAATCTGGTGCTCCTGACTATTCATCTTGAGGTCCTTGTAAAAATCCAAAGAAGGATCTGTAATGTAATCGATCTTGACCCGGCATCTCGACATCAGTCACATTCTCACCGACCTGATGCGGCTTCTCTCTTTCTTTTCTACAAATATTTTTTATGGTAACTGCTGTTACGATGTCGTTTCCTGGGTACCCCGACTACATGAATGTAAGCGTGCTACTAAACTCTTATCTAGATCTCACCTGTTTACGGTTGAAATAGCTAAATGCAAATACCACTTCTACTTCAACAGTTTCTTTTCTCGCACTTCCCACCTGTGGAAACCTCTTCCGTTTCCTTGCTTTCTTTACAACTAAAATCTTCAAAAAATGAAATGCAACGTCAATCGCCATCTTCTATCTTCTTGAATCCCGTTCATCTTTTGTCCTTTTTTAATCCTTCCTATACTCAGTCTTTCCTATCACTTTCACTCCCTGTAACACCCGCCTGTCTTAGCATACTGACCTCTGATATAGACAAAACATTAAAAAAAATAATCTAAAGTCAGTGAATAACTTTCAGGCTATAGATTTATTGATCGCCTCTCATACATTAAGGATATATCAAGAAAAAGGCAAAGGTTATTTTAATGAGATACTGTAGCGGACCCCGGGTTTGCGTGTTGTTAAATTAGGAACACGTGAATTTATTCCTGCTAGAATAAGGTCCACTATAAGAACATGGCGGACTCAGAGATTGAATCTACCATAAAGAAGTGTAAAGAAAACCAACAAGACCGATATATATATATATATATATATATATATATATATATCCACAAATATATGTATTAAACAAATAAATTTACAATCGGCATAGACATTAACATTTGTGTTTGTGTGTGAACGTAAAGAGTTCGTATTTTGGTGAATGTTCGTACGTACGTGTATGTGTGTATGTTCATGTCATCTCCCACTAATGGGAAGACGCAATCTTCTGCGAGAGTTTACATTGTAGATGTATTCGCTAAAAATCAAGAAATGAAAAAAGAGAATGAGGCAAGAAATCGCCCAGTATTTATAGTGTATGGAGAGCGTTCTCTAGTGAAAAATTTGGATGATTAATGAGAAGTTAACTCCGACAATACTGTGTATGCTTAGCTTGGTATTGAACTCACACTCTTTGGGTTCTGTCACTGGACATATAACACAGTGGATAAAGGCGTTACTTAGATCCAGTGACAGGACCCAAAGAGTATGAGTTCAATATCCGGTTAAGGCAGTGGAGAACTTGGAGAGGAGAATTAACAGAAGATAACTGATAACTGAGATCCATTAAACATGGCACGTGGAACTAGAACAGTCTACCCCAGTGAGCGAAATAAATGGTTCAGTTCGACATTCCAACCACCGGAAGAAGGCCGGAGCGTACAACGGCCGAAACGTTATGATAAATATCGCGACAAAGATGAGGACAATAGTCCGAATAATGTAAATAATGTACATAATACCTCATCTCAGAAATATAGACAGTTAGTTTAGTTTTTTTTTTTTTAAACATTTTGTGGGATGGATAATTGTGCTGTTACACGATTTCGACAATATTGCTGTTACACAAGCTATATATATATATATATATATATATATATATATATATATATATTCACATTCATATTACATCCGTAAATTTGTTCAAATCATATGTAGCTATTTTCTTTTTCTTAGGACGCAGAAAAATACGTAAAATTCGCAGAAAAATAATTTGTTTCGTCTTATTGTGTATGTCTATGTGTGTGTGTGTGTGTGTGTGTGTGTGTGTTTTCAAACGACTCATTTAGACAAAATCACGGAAAGGAAACTTCTCGAAGTTCAACAAATGGTAGTAAAGGATTAGCGAGAAGGAACAGTATAAGATGCGGAGTGCGATAATGAGACAGCTAAATCTAGGAAGGACAAAGATTTAAGTATCTAGGAAGTAATTTGACAGAGGACGGAAATTGCAACCCGGAAACAGGAACAAGCATTGGATAGCGCATCTCTTGTAAGCTTTACGTGCTTCCTTTTCTCCTCCCCAAAGTAACAACTTCCACCTCCGAGCAGCCTCAGCCCAATTATTGCGATCAATAGATGTACATTCTTTCCAGTACAAGGAATGTTGCATTACTTTTGAGTGCATCCGCGTTGCAGTCATTAAAACGCATCTTAGGTTTGACGGCATTTCTCTTTCTCGTTCGCAGCACAGCATAAAATAAATGCTTTGGAATACGGCTGTTATCCATTCTGACGAGGTGGCCCGTTCACTGAAGTTAATGTTATTATCAAGGGCTCACTACTATCAAAGCCGCTCCCCTCTAGCATGTCTACATCACTAACAATCATTTGCCAGGTATTGCCAACATTCTACGTATATATATATATATATATATATATATATATATATATATATGTATGTATATGTAAATTTAATAGGCCGATTAATGAAATTTCTGTAATAAATAACAAATGCTGACAATATTGGCAATAATATTGATGATTTTTATTATATATTAAACTTTTGACTAAATTGAAGCCCGAAGAGAAACATTTCGGATATATATATATATATTCGGAGAACAAGATCAAGGCATCTTTTTTGTGTGTGTCATCTTTACAATTCCATTTGATTGATGATTTCTGCTTATATATTAACCAGGATATATATATATAAATAAATTCATTGAGTCTGATATAAACCTCAACAGGAAAATAGAGGAAGAATTGACGGCCGTTTCGTCCTATAATTGGGACTCATCATCAGTGCGCATCCACCACCAGGTATCGAAACCCTGACAGTTGGGTTGTCAAGCAGACAACATACCAACTGTACCAAACTGGCCTCGATATATATATCGACATCTTCTGATGCCTTGATCTTGTTCTCCGTCCTTCTCTCCCAAACTCGTTTTTTTACTCTTGTACTCTGCCTCTGTAATCCCTTGCGTGATCGTGACACGCCCGCCTTTACTTCGATTGAAATGCATATATATATATATATATATATATATATATATATATATATATATATATATATATATATATATATATATATATATATAATGTGTGTGTGTAAATCCACAACGCAGAGAACAAATCACTGTAAGTTCAGACTCGAATATCGGGGGCGGAAAGAAATGCCGAAAAACTCGATTTGCAGGTACTGTCTCACAAATCCAAATGCTCGTAACCAGTCAGAAAAATAACTCACTCTCCGACGAATGACGTAGCCAAAATACACCAATTTTTCTCTGTCGATTCGAGAACACCAACTGCTTTTATCCCCCCGAGCAGTTTTTTTTCAATCAACGACAACTGGGAGAGGACGCCAAGTATTTTGCATATCAAAATACTTTTATGGAGACTCCTGCGACGGACTTTGTTTTTTTTTTTTTAAATCTAAATATTCCGTCTTCAACATGTCATGCGGAATACGTGCCCCTTTTTTTTCTTTTTGGTAAGTAATTTTATTTTCTGTCGTAGGATACACGCGACGCGCTGTCGCTTGGTTTGACATGGTAAGCCGCCATTTTCTTCGCTATAACACCTAGGAACATAATTATTTTTTGAAAGCTACCGAGGAAGTTTCTAACATAAAAAAGCAGAAACATATTTATTTTTTAAGGTCTCCACAAATTAATAAGATCAGGCGGAGAAATTTATACGAATATCAAACTTTGGGGTTGGGAGTTGTCTATATAAACGTCAGGCCCCAAACCGACAGACAGAGGTGTTGTGATAGTCGAGTATCACGATTCGGAACGGCCCGGGATTCCTCGTAAGACATTAGTCGTTTAAAGAGCGTACTCACAATTCGCGGGTCGGAGCGAAGACAGATGAAAAATTGGCTCAACAATGATGGTCTCTATCGTATATCCTGCCTAATGATAAGTCAGTTCGGGATTCCCTAATCGGAGTGAAAACACAGATACATGCAGAACTGAAGAATTGAGCGACAGTCGATTGACTGCTTATTACTTTGAAGAATTGAATCAAATTCAACCTGCTGGTTCTTCAAAGAAATGAGGACGAGTTGACTGACAGAAGAATTGATTGAGAGTCGATAGACTGGTTATTATTTCGCAGCTAACGGAGACATGTTACGTTTATATTCAATAAACCTGTTGTTAGTTATCAACAGTGTTGTACATTTTATTTAAGGCGTACTTATTCCTCCCTGGTTTCCGACGTGCGATCGGCAGGAATTACGGAATCTTGTCTGTGGTAAACAACGTACATAATGTGTTTAAATTAGACCTCGCTGTTAACCGCAATATCGTATTGAGACGACAGACCGGCCACAACCGAGAATCGAAAAGAAAGCCAGACGACTCGTAAAGACTGTATTAATTAACAGAGCTTAGTGGCGTTAGAGACTCGTGACTGACAGGAATATAATCGGGAGCCAGCAGCCGTGGAGGGAGGTGTCCTCTATAAGTTATGATTTCATAAACGTGTCAACAATAAAGGGTTGTCAACGAACGAGTCATTTGAGTCAGTATTTCACGACCGGCTGTTCGGTTGAACTCTCTGCCTTCGGGCGGGGAGGAACCCGAATGAGGCTACGCCGAAGGGCGGATTCTCTTTCGGGGAGGTAAATTGACCCTGAAACCCGTTTATACGGGTTCAATGGGCATATTTTTGCCGAGCCCACGATAAAAAGGCCTTGTGCCACATGACGCCCTCGTGGGGGGGGTGACTGAATATCGTCAACGAACATTGTGAGCAACGTTTAGGACCTGCGTTAAAGATTTTATGTGGGCTTTATATTTATTAGATTCTTTATTTGGCAAAGCATCGGCTAAATGCCAATCGATTCGAACTTAATAAAACGGTAAATAAGAAGGATTTCCTAACAGCTGGTTCACATATTTTAATAATTTAGTAAATGTTTATAAAGATATGAATAAAAAAAAATGTTTTCATATTTATTTTTTTAAAGCATTTCACCCCAAGTAAGGCTGGAATTTCACTAGGACGCAAAGGGTTACAGAGAGTGATATCAAGAGTAAAGGTGGGTGCTTGAGGGATCAGGATTAAGACGATGTCGATTGACATTGCATTTCAATATATTGAGATATTAGCTATCAGGGAAACAAGTAAGAGGAAGAGAGTTCCACCGTCGGGAAGTGTGAGAGAAGAAGTTATTGGAGTAGAAAAGGTGGTTACATTTAACTGTTTCGACAGTAAAAAGGTGGGACCGAGAAGCCAACCTAGTAACACGCTTCAATTGATGCAGTTGGGGCACCAATGAAAATAGCTTGTCAGTGCAGATGCCATGGAAATAGTTGTAGAAAAGACAGAGGAAAGCTACATCACGTCTGTGAGAAAGATTTTTAGAACTTGTTAAATAATAAGTATTGCATTGCATTAGTTTCAACACAATTTTATTAACTTTTAGAATGTTGTAAATAAAAATTATTCTTGTAAATAAACTATTTAGTAAATAAATATTGTTTACATTATTTACATTATTCGGACTATTGTCCTCATATTTGTCACCATATTTATTACAACGTTTCAGGCGTTGTACGCTCCGGCCTTCTTCGGGTGGTTGGAATGTCGAACTGAAACCTTTATCACTGGGATAGACTGTTCTAGTTCTAACGACCTGAAGAAGGCCGGAGCGTAAAACCGCTGAAACGTTGTAATAAATATGGCAACAAAGATGAGGACAATAGTCCGAATAATGTAAATAATGTACATAATATCTCATCTCAGAAATATAGACAAATATTTTTTAATATAATTGTTCTAAATTCTCAAGAACAAAAAAATATCTAAATTCATTTTTATCATTTCTTTAGATTTTATTCCCATTCTAATCATCGCTTTTTAAAACTATAAATATTGCCAAAGAGTGAGGATAGTTAAAATAAAAGCGGCGTCAAGGGAAAAAAAAACGTTCTTTTGACCTTCCTCCTTATTGCGGGCATGTTTGTCCATGTTTGCAAAGTTTTTCCTATTAGGAAGCTTAAAGAAACAATCTTTTTACTCCTTGTTTTTACCTCTCTTTGTTTCGGTGGCTGACTTTAATAAATACATGTAAAAGATCTTAAATTAATCAATGTATGTACATTCAGGGTTTGAAAGACTGTAGCACATTTGTCCACGTTTGCTAAGTTTGCTGAAACCTTTCCAGACGCAACATGCATATAGAAAGACTTGAGTATATACTGTTGAAATATTATGATCAAAATAATAAATAATTTGATCAACAAATATATTATTAAATTTAATAATTTAATAATATACACTGCTAGACAAAATAAATGGTTTAGCTTAAAATTGCTGAATTATTACCAGATGCAACATGAATATAGAAATAATTGAGTATATAATGGGTGAGATATTAGGATTGAAATAAAAATGAAAGTGAATTAAAATTTATACATTTTCTTTGTTCTTGAGAATTGACAACAAAAATAATAAACACTATTTATTTGTTAGATTGTATATTTACACTATTTATTATATTGTTTCTTGGAATGGCTGGCAAAACATCAGATAATTGCCAATTTAATCAACCTTATAAAATTCTCAGTAAGGATTTACTTAGTTGGTCTACATATTTTAATAATTTGGTCAATATTTATAAAGTTACTAGCAGCATGGCCCGACTCATACAGCAATCGCTATCACTTGACTTAAAATATTTTTGCCCTTCCTTGCCTTTAAAGGAGTGCCCTTTGCCGTGCTGATGTTGCTACATGCCTTACTTCTTGCCTATCTCACACTGCGATTTTTTTCTAAGCTCTATACTAAACATTAAATCTGTTACGAAAAAAGAACTAAACAAAATGAACACAAAACGATCAGCTTTAAAAAAAGGATTCGTAACTGGAAAAACTGAATGAAAAAGAATGTTAACAACAAATACTTTTTTCACACCCAACCCAGTTCCGCGGAATCAGAATCAACGTTGAGTTTTCATGTTGAATGCGCCAATTGAGTAAAGTACCATGCAGATTTAAATTTTTCCCACTTGTGACGAATGCAGTTATCGATTTTTTTGCATGCTAGCATCCTAGTTAACATTCGTGTCAGTCTGCTGTTGGCTCTCACGCTGGCCATTAGGATCTTCCTGCCTATTCGTGGCAGCCAGCTATAGGCTCTCACTCTGGCCAGTAGAAAATGGCAGCAAACTACATGAAAACTGCCGTAGAAGCATGAAAAAATCGATTATTTCCACTATCGGTGGGAGTTGGGAAATCCCGTCAGTCTTGGCCTTCCCGCTAACTTGGAGCATGTGCATGTAAATTTTGGTGCAAATCCGTCAAAAATTGCGGCCGTGCATTCGTTACACGCAAACACACACATCCTGCTTTTTATAGATAGAGATGAATACAAAATTGTTTTCATATTTATTTCTTTATAGACGATAAATATTGCATTCCATGAGATTTAATTGTAGTAGATTTTGAAACGTTGTAAATATAAAATTATTATTGTAAATAAACAATTTATTAAATCAGTAGTGTTTAATACATTTGTCATAAATTCTAAAAAAAAATCACCTTCATCATGTTTGTTTTTCTTACAATTGTAATCATCCACTTTTAGCAATAAACATTGTCGAAGATCGAAATTAGTTAAAATAAAAGCGGTGTCAAAGGAAAAGCCACTCTTTTGAGCTTTCGATTTTAAGCTGGCACATTGATTTAATTTCTTTATGATGTGGCAATTTTTCTTTCAAACAGTGTAATAATCTTATAATATCAATGATTTATTAAGTTGGAAATAATCGTTTAAATCGTGTACGCTGTAAAATATAGATAATAACTTTGGTAACTGAATATTTAACAAGGTGTGACAATGAAAGTGAATCCGCACGCAACAAGTTTTAAGCGGGAATAATTGATGTTTAGTCGATTATTCCCACTTTATTCAATGTTTAATTGGGAGAACCGGTTTAGGAAATGAAAAAGGTTTTCCCTTCCAGGCTTTGAAATTGCATTGGAAGTTTAATTCTGATAATAGAGCCTGTCTGCTGGAATTATGTAAGATTGCGTCTGTGTGCAGTTCTAAATGGAACGGATCAAATTGAATTATGTGTCTGGGGAAATCGAAAGACTGATAGGGATTTGCAGCAAACGCACGCTTGTCCGGTTAAAGGGAAATTTGATGCACTACAATGTAGCTATGGGACAAAAACGCAATGTTACTAACATTTGATTAGAGCTAACTAATAGATTGCTGTAAAAGTAACACCACTGAAGAAGCGGCGAACAAAAAAAAAACAAAAAAACTGACGTCTTCTGATCTAAGAAATATTTCATATTTTTTTATAAATTTGCCACTCGTCCATACGTTCAATACTCCTGCTGTACATCTCGAGATTCCTGACAATATAAAAAAGGATCTGCAATATAATCGACCCTGACCAGGCATCTCGACTTCAGTCATTTTCTTCTCGACATTACGTAGCTTCCCTCTGTCTTTTCGACAAATATTTTCATTATCTGTCTATATATCTAAGATGAGGTATCATGTACACTGTTTACGGTGGCAGGGGTTATTGGCCCTCGTTCGATGGCGTTCCTTAGGAGAATTGGCGCAATTGCGTCTCGATTAAGGGGCGACACACACGAAACGGAGATGCTCTTGCAGCGTGTCTCGCTCATTCCCATTCTTGTGAGCTGGGTTCGATTCCCGGACGGTGCATAAAAAAATATTTATTCGAGGTAATGCTTTCTCCATCATTGTGGCTGACAGAGGTTAGAAAAAATTGTTTATTGTTACGTTGTTCTGGAATTGTCATCAGTGGTCAACTGTAATTGTTGTTTCTGTTTACATTATTCGGACTATTGCCCTCATCTTTGTTGCCATACTTATCACAACGTTTCTTTAGTTGGTCGGAAAATGGAACTGAAAACTTAATTTCGCTCTCTGTAGACAGTTCTAGTTACACATGCCATGTCTAATGGATGTCAGTTATCAATCATCTCCTGTTAATTCCCCTCTCCACGTTCTACAAACGCCTTAACCAGGTACTGAACGCACACTCTTTGGGTCCTGTCAGTGGATCTAACTAACGCCTTTATCCACTGTGCCATGTGTCCTTGAGGAGATCTGTGTATGAATTGCTGGGTATTATAAACCTTAGAATAATGTAAAGAGTGTGAATATTTTCATGCCAATTGTTCTGGTGAGCTTTTATCGCTAGTGACTCGGCTGCATAAATTTAAGTGCAATTAAAGGGTGGTCCAAAAGTCATGTTACCTTTACATAATATAATTTTCTATTTCGGAAGGCTGACAAGAGCTCCTACAGTTTGGAAGAGACGTTTAGGGTGACAAGATTTTCGAACGAGTTTCTTTCTTTGCGCTTCCCGCCTGTGCAACTACCTTCCGATTTCTTGCTTCCCCGACACTTAATCTCTTCAAAAATGTAAATGAAACATCAATCGCAGTCTTCTGTCTTTTTGAAACTGTTCCTTTATTATAGTTCTTTCCTCACTTCTCATCGCTGAAGTCTTCTCATTCTCTTCCATTCTCTGTAACGTCCTGCGTGTTAGTAGCATTATATTCCTGCTTCGAAGGAAACAGATAAAACAAGAATATAGTTCTTTTAGAATTATAGCGTTTTTACACGCTTAATATTCGTCATGTGAGAATTGGTTTTCTCATATTACATCCAAAACGCATCTTTTAGAAAAGTGAACATTGTATTAAATGAGCCTTTTGAAAATGTAGAGTACATCATCTTTTTACCCTATGTACTTCTTGCAGTTCCTTAATATTAAAAAGATTATTTGAAGGGAATTATCATGTCAGTAAGTTTAAGGAAATGACCTTCTCCATGTACGGCCTTTTCCAATTGGCGCACTGTGGACAAATCATTGTAGAAGCTGATTTACCCGCAAAGCCGACAGATATAATCCTGCCGTTGATGGGAATGATGTCTCCCAGGGTTATCTCTGCATCCGTCATCAGGAAAGGCTGCATTGCGTATTCCTTTCCGTTGAGGTCATCAGCTTGTATTTCTGCAGGGGATAAATAATGAAGGTACATTTCTCTCTCATACGGGGACACAATCTACACAGGACTAATTTCATATTTAGGGTAAAATATTTTTAAAAATTGCAACACACATGAATCGAAATCGTTCAAAAGATTAAAAAGTCCGTGTACAATCTTAAATGCGAGTGGATGGCTGACACAGGCCGACGATGAAGTGATGCTAGAGCAGTCCTTAAAATCTCGCATAAATTAATTTCTCAACTCCTATCTCTATATATATATATATATATATATATATATATATATATATATATATATATATATATATATATATATTATAATAAAGAGAAAGAACAGTAAGATATATAATCCGGTGTTTTTACTATTTTTTTTTTATTTTTACAAAACAGTGGTCAATAGAAAATTTTACAGAGCATAAACATTATAAATTAACTGATTTAAAATATGGTTCCTTCGCTACACAGGAATTACTAAGTTTCAAAATTGAAGCTAGAAACTTCATATTTACTCATATAATTGAATTAAAATCATTATTTCTGTTTCAACTTCAAGCAAATTTTGGAATAAAATTATTCTTTTAAATTCACTGAGTTTTTAACGCACGTATAATTCATAATTTTTATACATTTATAATATTCATTATCTATCTATCTATATATCTATATATCTATATATATATATATATATATATATATATATATATATATATTCATATATATATATATATATATATATATATATATATATATATATATATATATATATATATATATATATATATATTCATATATATATATATATATCAAGACAAATGGAAAACATATCTAAACTGACATTCTCTGAGGGACCTGATAAAGGCAAATGAATTTTTGTGAGAAGTATTTATGGACAAAAAACAAAAATGTTAAAAATACTTGACACAAAAAAAAAAACCTTTATTCATATGGTCCTTTTACAAATACACTCCATCTGAAATTTTACACAACACATGCATGCACACTCACCCACACTCATGCACACACACTCATACACACACACACACACACACACACACACACACACCCACACATATATATATATATATATATATATATATATAAACTCCTGAAAAAATTTTTTCGGTAGAGCTCTCTGGGGGAGGAAGTTTGTAAACAGTGACTCTTACGGCTATTATAGCAAGACTCTTCGGGAAAGCGAATTGAGTCCTCTCAGTCACTGTGTGTTTATCTAAAAATAAATGAGCTAAAATTGTTCTTTGTCCCTGTCGTGCGCCGACGGCTTAGAAATAGAATCTCCGACTGAATCTAATTCAGCCGGGTTTCTATCCTTGCTAGAGGCAACCGGAGGTCTAGCCATACTGAAGACCTGTGATCCCAATGAAAACACTCTGTCTCTGGATGATAATATATATATATATATATATATATATATATATATATATATATATATATATATATATATATATATATATAAGCATTACATAAATATATATATACAATAATCTATTTCTAGTTAATATATATTATCCTTGAAGATGACTAAATGTATAGCCGAAAGCACTCGGAAAAATACAACAATTGGACCGTTTTATATAATTTATCTACTGAATCTGATCACACGAGAAATTATATAAAAAACTTAATCAAGCACCTTATCTGACATATTTAAAGAAGCTTGCATGAAAGAAGCATTGCTGCCTGGATACATATATATATATATATATATATATATATATATATATATATATATATATATATATATATCGATTCTACCGTCGGGTTCGACGTATGAGGGACAAGCAGATCAGTTTCAGGAAACTGACAGCCCGACAACAAACACATGAGATCTGGATTACAGAGGTGAAGGTTTCGTGCAGGACCATCCACTTTTTTGAAGGTCTGAATACAGAGACTCCAGGCACTGCGTGCCCAAGGTCCCCAAACAAACCCCCCCTCAGGTTTTGAATTCAGAGTTGTCCTTCTCCTAGACCAGTTGCTATCCAAGGCTATAGAACCCAGTCTGTCCTGCTATTTAACCCATAGCTGGAGGAGAAGAATAGGATTCACACCTTTCCCAAGGGTATAGCACGTAAGTGAATGTAATGGTTTCAACCTGGATTCGAACTCGGGCTGCGATTATATATATATATATATATTATATATATATATATGTATATATATATATATATATATATATATATAAGAGAGGTCTCATTAAATAGGGTAGACAACTTTTGTCTACTGATGTTTAATAGGATTATCTTTTAATTACGGACAAGTTTCTTAGTCACTTTATTAAAGACAGAAAATTATCATGTTGATGAAGATTGACATTACTCTGAGTCCTTTCGACATTAGTAAAATATCGTCAAAAGTATCTTGTTTGTTCTAACACCAAAATGTGTTGGTCATTTTTCTAAACCAGATTTGTTGTGTTCATCTGAAAATTAATTTACGCGTGAACTGAAAAGGCGACTATTCTGTACAGAATAAGTTTTAAATTTTATCATGTAGACGCACGTCCAAACGTTAATAGAGGTAACTCAGTTATTGAAATGTCTAAATACTTTTTAAAGAAGAAAAAAAAACTATCCAAAACTATTCGTTAAAAATGTCTACCTTCCGACAGGATCCTATTCAAAATAAGTAAAGAAAAATTGTCTATATCCATTAATGAAACTTGTCTTAATGAAACTTACTGCCGAAATATACGCTATATATATATATATATATATATATATATATATATATACATATGTGTGTGTGTGTGTGTGTGTGTGTGTGTATATATATTATTTACTGCTTCGTCTGTGGCATTTATTTTTACCGAGTAAGTGTATCAATAATTCCGAAAAGTGTGGATATGTTCTGCACCACTTTAATCAAATCACTTGTGCGGGTTTTCTGGCGGTTTTCCTTGATTCGTTCATTTTTTCTTAATCACCTTCAAGTGAGAGCAAGATCAAAAGGTCAGCCAATATAACAGTGATCTCATCCCACAATCCTCGCTCTTGCTCCATATGCGGCCTCTTTTGAAATCACTATATATATATATGAGACTTCTTATGTCGCGAGTTGGAATCATATTTTTAAGTTAATAATTATATTTATGCTCTACTTTTGTATCGAGCACTATTTTTTTTTTAAATAATAACAAAAATACTAAGGTAACCTAACTAGTTCTTTCCTATTTTCTATATATTTTCACACACACACACACACACACACACACACACACACATATATATATATATATATATGAACATTATTTCAAACCTTCATGTTTCTTCTGCCAAGCTTGGAGACTAATTATACATCATTATCGCTCAAAGTTGAGTTCATTTGGGTTATAAATACCTCGGAGAATTTCAGTAAGATATCATGAATCTATTCTAAGATACAAGGGTTCAAAACTTAATCTAAACAAATTAAAGTTTATGGATTTACACGAACTAGACCATTTTGCTGTTACACACTATATATATATATATATATATATATATATATATATATATATATATATATACCGGGTGTCCATATAGTTTGTATTTGCGATAGAAATAATTTGTAAAAAGGATTAAAAAGAAGAAAATCTATATTTTTTAGGTTTTATTGAAATTTTATTTAAGTTCCACATGTCGTCCATCGTTAACAATACAAAGGGTAATACGATTTTGCAGTTCACGGAAAACATTTGCCAACTGATTTACAGTAATGCCTGAAATCACATTAGTTATTTTAGCTATACTTAAAACTAGGTACATTAAACATTATAACATTTTTTTTACAGATTACTTCCATGGCAAATACAAATAAAGTTATAAATTTTTAAAGTGCACACGATCTTTATGGACCCCTGTATATATATATATATATATATATATATATATATATATATATGTAAATAAATATATATATATATATATATATATATATATATATATATATAGAGAGAGAGAGAGAGAGAGAGAGAGAGAGAGAGAGAGAGGTAGAGAGAGACAGAGATGGAGGGAGGTGCTCTTGTTCTTTCTGAAACAGTGTCTGTTTGAATCATAAATATTTCAGAAATTTTATCTGACAATTTGAGTGTGTATCTTTTTCATGCGCGCATTTCAGTCACGCATTTCTCTGATCGCCGCCTTCTACAAGTTCATTCACTCCTGTAACTTTGCTGCCTCCGATTGCTGCGACGTGGAAAAATATCTCTTCTAACCGGCTTACCACTGAAGCTGACAGTTCCAATCCTGCAACTGATAGAAATACCATTCCAAAGTATCTCCAAGCATTATTGTTAATCATGAGGACGATATAACCAGCTGTAGTATTATTTTCATATCTCAGGGCCGATGAGCTTAGAAGATTTAATTTTCTACAGAGAAATGGCTGGCCATATTCAATACCTCAAAAACCAAAATAGCAACGATACACCATCATCGTGTTGGGCGTCAACGGCAATGGAGAGGTAAATGAAAAAAGTCCAAATAATGTAAATAGTGCACATAATACCTCATCTCAAAACTATAGACAGATGTAATGGGTTCTATATCGTGGAATGACTTTTTTCATAGAAGCGTGGGAACAAAAAAAAAAAGGAAAATAATCTTACTGGAAATGGCTAGATTATATACTCAAAACACACACACATATGCGTGTGTGTGTGTTTGTGTGTGTGGGGGGGTGTAAAATAAAATTTCTAAGTGTTAAATTCCCAGTGTCGCTCGTTCGTATTCATGCGCCATTGCGTCAACCTAATAAAAGAATAAATCTGCCTCATTTGTTTAAGTTTTATTTATTGATTTTATATTTGAAATTACACCTTTTCAAAAAATTAAAATTCATGTTCACTAATGAATATAATCAGTGCGGCCCTCCGCTGTCCTCTGCCCTGACAATATGGCCATCCAGCCAAAACAATTGCCAACCGCTGGATTAGAAGATTTAAATTCTACAGAGAAATGGCTGGCCATATTCAATATCTCAAAATCCAAAATAGCAATCTTCTACCATCATTGCGTTGGGCGTAAATATTTCATCAATGGCAAGGAACAGATGTTCTACTCTTGAAGCCTCTTGGATTGAACGCCTATTATATGTGTGTGTATGTGTGTAAAATAAAATTTCTAAGTGTTAAATTTCCAGTGTCGCTCGTACGTGTTCGTGTGCAGTTGTGTCAACGTAAATAAATCATTTCTGATGCCGTTCTCAGTCACGAAATGCATCAAAGGAAACCTTTTTTCACTTACACATACGTTTTCCCCTAAAATATGTACACATGTATATGTATGATTACTGAACGACATGTGCAAATAGACATGCATTGGTTCATTTTAAATGGGTGGCGGAACAGGGCTGAGGTGAAATAATAGAAAGATTAACTTTATTAAGAATTACAAAGGGGTCGAAGTTGTGGAGAGCCATAATTGTCTACATCTTGAGGGGACACGATACATAATGATGAAGATTCGTCAGGTAAAATTTGCTGTCCTCTGACATCGTATTGGCTCTTGGGGTTTAACATATATTTCTGATTTTGGATATATACGATTTGTTTTAAAGATACTTTTGAAAAAAAGCATAATGCTCAACGGATTCCAGGTTGGCGGGTAGAATTTAAGAATTTAGACTTCGGAGAACATATTCGTACATTCTGATGGTGAAGTTAACAAATGGAAAGAGAGCCGACAATATGCTGGCATTGATACCTTCAATTAGATGCTGCAAAGATTTAGCCGTGAATTCTTTACACGCCTCTGAGATCATCAGGAATGGTTTTATGGTTCAAGGTCTCAACAGTATTCATGCTAGCTAAATTTTTGTCAGTTCCAATCTTTGTACTCGTCCTGTATAATGTCAAAATCTGATATTATGAGAGTTAATTCTTTCTTTTTATGGTAACTCTTGACAATTGACAACATTTTTCTTGAGTACTTTTAAATCTTGATTTGAGTATTAACCACGTCTCTATTATCTGTGTTGAAAGATGTAACATTAGTTGCATGGTTTTTCATTGAAATAGATCACATTGAAAACAAGTTGTTTGGCATTTTAAAATCTAGTGTTTCGAGATACCATTGGTTGGTCGTGCTTTCAGTGGATTATAACAACACCGGTAGTATATTTCTTAATTATAAGTCTATCATTCATCCATGTATGGAACATTGCTTCCGCCTGTAGTATAGTGCTTCTATATATATATATATATATATATATATATATATATATATATTCCGGTGTTGTTTTTTTCTGTTTTCCTTTTGAATTTGTAGGTCTGATGAATTGATCGTATTTACGATTCCAATGGAATAAATTATGACCATGGAATATTATTAGTTTTTATTATATATATATATATATATATATATATATATATATATATATATATATATATATATATATGAAGACATTTTTATGTTTATACGTTCTTTTTTTATATAGATACAAATATTTAAGTAAATGCTATGTTTATAATAAACAGTATTGACAACATTCACTGGGCTGAATGACCGAGAAATTGTCATAGAAAATATGCGTCCTCTGACAGGAATCGAACCTGTATCTTATACGGAACCGTCATATAGCCTAACGTGCCTTAACCGATTGGGTCACAAGGAGCGTTTACTGTTTTTAAACTACAATGCTCCCTGATTCTCTCACGTACATTTATTTCTGCTCAATGCGTATCCAAATGTAAACAAATGACGTCACACATTATGAAATGGTTAAAGTCTGACAATTATTTTAAGACAATTAAACTTAATTAATCTTAAAATAAATGTCGGACTTTTGTCCATTTCATCACACACACACACACACACACACACACACGCGCGCATATATATATATATATATATATATATATATATATATATATATATATATATATATATATATATATATATATATATACTGGGCAAGATGCAAAGGTGTATCGACAACATTATCTGTTCTGACATGGCATCCCGGCTTCAGTTACGTTCACGCTACGCTAACTTTGTTCCATGTAATTTTCCTATAAATATTTTATTTTGTTGAGATTTGGTACCTCGAATTCACGAATTTAAGAGCAATAATAGATAGAGCCTGTTTTGGATTATAAATATTTCAGATCTGTTAGCTAGCGATAATTACTGCAGCTGCACTTCTGGTAATTGAGGTTGGGTCTTCTTTTTATGCACGCATCTCAGTCACCAATTTCTGTGATCATCTTCTGCAGGTTTGTTGAAATTCTCACTTGTAATTTCGCTGCCTCCGTCTGCTGCGACGTGGAAAATATCTATTCTAACCGGCTTACAACCAAATCTGACAATTCAAATCCTGCATTTGATAGAAATACAACTCCCAAGTATCTCCAACCATTATTGTGATTCATGTTGACGATATCAACAGCTACTGTATTATTGTCAAATCTCAGGTCCGATAAGATTAGAACAGGCCTGGAAAAACTAGACAGATTTGAATATTATGCAATACGGCTTCATCTACATTAAATTGGAATCCATTTTCAATTTCTGTCAATGAGTAAAAATTCTTATTTAAAATTAAATGAAAAAAAAACAAAAGAAACATCTGCGTGCTCCGTCTGGGAATCGAACGCGGATCACAAGAATGGAAATCGTACAATATACCACTACACCAACAGCGCGGCACAGTCCTGTGGTTCATGTGTAAATACACATGCATTGGATCATTTTTAAGTTTACTTCATTTGGATAAGTACACTTTTCACAGGTGAAATGCTTCTTAATCAATCAAAGTGCTAAATGCAATTAATATCGATAATCCGTTAATCGGTAATTAAATTTTCATTGAATTCTCAGTAGACTGGCACAAGCTTTCTGAAAACCGATATACCATATCTTATGTCTAGAATGTTTTGAGCACTTTTGTGTTCAGAAAAAAAGTAACAAACTTAATGTTTTTCATTTACATTAAATTGGAATCCAAACTGGAATACATTTTCAATTTCTGTTACTGAGTAAAATTTCTTATTTAAAATAAAATGAAGAAAAAAAAATTCATCTGCGTGCACCGTCCGGGTATCGAACCCGGCTCACAACAATGGTAATCTTGCATCATACCACTGCACAAACAGTGCGTCACACAAGTGCGGTTCATGTGTAGATAGACATGCATTGGTTCATTTTAAAGTTTACTTTATTTGGATATGTACACTTTTCACAGGCAAAATGCTCTTTAATCAATCAGAGTGCTAAATGCAATTAATATCGATAATCCGTTAATCGGTACTTGAATTTTCATTGAATTTTCGTTAGCCTGCAACGAGCTTCCTGTAAAATCGGATACGTCGCTGAAAACCGGAGTACCGTATTTTATGTCTAGAATGTTTTGAGCGCTTTTGTGTTCAGAATAATGTATAGAAAGTAACAAATTTAATCTTTTTCAGATAAAGTCTTTCAAATGCGATATTAACTTTTCTTCCCACCCTGTTTTGTCTCCAGAATAAGGCTTTCTTTTATACAATAGTATCTGTTATATTCCTAAATAAATATTTCTAAGTTCTAAACTGGAATAGATAGAAATCAATATTCACTCGACAGATATGAATATCATTTGAGACTGAAAAATGAAAAAAACTAAAAAAACTAACGGTTGCGTGCACCGTCCGGGAACCCAGACACATGATCAAAAATTGAGCTTGATCGCGCCAGTGTCCATGCCCATGTTACAGTGTCAACATGACCGCTTCGCTTGCAGTGTACACCAAAGAGTAACAAATAGCAGTTAGCCGACTTTTCCAGTCGAAATGTGTGTCAAGAGATTTTCAACACAATATGACGAGAGGCCACTACCTTGTAGAAATTTGTATGAAAGGATTTCTCTAAATGAGTAAAATTTCTTATTTAAAATTAAATAGAGAAAAAATAAATACTTTCTTATGCACCGTCCGGGAATCGAACCCGGCTCACAAGAATGGGAATCTTGCATGATACCACTACACTAACGGTGCGATACAGAGTAACAGTGAAATATATAATATCATATGCTTAGAAGAGACATCGATTATTCCCGCTTCTTCCTCGTCCACGCATAACACAGTTACTGAGGTGGAGTAAATGAATGTCTGAACTGGGCCGAGGAGAAATAACAGAAAGATAAACTTTATTAAGCGGTACAAAGGACAGGAAGTTATGGAGAGCTATGATCGCCTACGCTATGAGCGGATACGGCATATAATGAAGAACATTCATCACATGAGGGTTGGTGTCCATTGACATCGTATTGTTTCTTACGTTAAAACATACATTTCATACATACAACAGCTTTTCCACGCGATGGGGGCTACATTTGTCAGACTGACTCGAAACAGGATGAATTCCCAACAGCTACAAACTTAAGTCTATCGTTAACCTTTATCTATCTTACCTATCCTCCTTAACTGGGCTTCTTAGCTCTTACCCTTTCTATAGTACGCTGTGATACAGCTAAACTATCAGTCTCTGGATGATATATATATATATATATATATATATATATATATATATATATATATATATATATATATATATATATAGTACAGGTAATAAATCCGTTGGTATATAATCCAAGAGGATCCTAATAATATAAAATATTAAAACTGATCCACAAAAAAAGAGCTTCGTTTATTTATTATAACAGAGCTTATAGATTACATCGTAGTTTTAATTTTCCTGTAATATATATATATATATATATATATATATATATATATATATATATATATATATATAAAGTTAAACCTAGAGAGCCAGACAAACCTACCAAGGTTTCACCCTAAGGATCGTCAGGGGAAGGCTGAGTGTAGTTTCTTATACTTATAAGATTTCTATTATTATTATTAATAATAATAATAATATATATATATATATATATATATATATATATATATATATATATATATATATATATATATTTAAATGCAGTGTACGAAAAAAATTTTTCTTTTTCGTTAATTTTTCCTCTTAAATATGTATATATATATATATTTATTTTTTTGGCTTACAGTAAGATTCAACCTGTAAAAAGCCCAGGTGCCACTGCAGGTAGAGGGTTACTTTAGGAGGGTTAAGGGCCATTTGAACTCCGTTCGTTCTTTGTAATTTTGTGTTGTTATTTTTAGGATAAAGTTAGCTGTCTTGAATTTTTTATTCAGGTTAATTTGGGTAGCGTATTTCTTTATAATATTTCTAAGTGAAGTTTCATCTTGCTTGTCGTTAATGGGCATTTGGTTTTAGTAGAAAATATTTATTTAATTTTTGACAGGATGTTCACTATCGTTGTTATTTACTTTGGCGAGAAATAGTGTAATTTGGTGCTCGATAAGGTGGTTATGTTTTTTTATTACTGCTATATTTTATCTGAATGCCCACTCAGCTATAAAATAGCAGTAATAAAAAAATCCTAAAAAGAGCACACCAAAATTCATCCTCTCGATATATATATATATATATATATATATATATATATGCAATGTACGAATACTTCGTCCACTTTGTCATTCATCTTTACTCTTAAATAAGCATGCTTGTATTTTTTGGGGTCTTATTTACAGTAAGGTTGACCCTGTAAAAGGTCCGAGGGCCACTGCAGGTAGAGGGTTCTGTTAAGAGGCACTTTGTGCAGATAGGAGTGGAAGATAACTGTTAACTCTAGACTTCAGCAGTTTATGATTGTAGAGATCAAGGAAACATCTTCCACAGAACAGAGGAATGGAATGTGGGTGGTTTGCTACTGTGTAAATGGCATGGTGTGTCTTTGCGCTGATGTTTTGACGTGACAGGACCAGGGAAGGTACTTACCATGAATGTAGTGACAGATCGACGAGAGGCTTATCAAATCCCGTTTTGGGAGAGAGTTTGAAAGTTGGATATATATATCATTCTACAAGTCATATGTAAATAGACATGCTTTAGTTCATTTTAAAGTTTAGTTCATTTGGAACAGGAACAGTTTTCAAAGATTGCATTGCTTCTAACCAATCAGAGTGCTAGATGCAATTAGTGTCATTAATCCGTTTAATCGGTACATAATTTCAATACTCTGCAGTCTGGTACGAACTTACTGTTATATTCCATGGTTATAATTTATTACATATTGGAATCATAATAACGATCCAATTCATCAGACCTACAAATTCAAAAAGAAATCGGAAAATATTTTCTGATTTCTTTTTGAATATGTAGGCCTGATGAATTGGAGCGTGACTACGATTCCAATGTAATAAATTATAATCATGGAATATTAGTGTTTGAGTTTTTTATTATACTCTTACTCTGTCCTGGACATTGAGTTCTACCTGGATTATGTCCTTGAAATTTATATATATATATATATATATATATATATATATATATATATATATATATATATATATATATATATATATATATATATATATATATATATATATATATATATATATATATATATATAGAGAGAGAGAGAGAGAGAGAGATACACACACACACACACACAACAAAATATTTAATCCTTTTCAAGAAAGTCTTTCAAATCCCAAATCAACTTTATCCACATGTTTTGTTTTCAGAATACGATTTTGAAAGTCTTATATACCGAACAGGAATTATAAAATTATTATATTCACTCGACAGATATGAATATTAGACAATACGGCTCCACCTACATTAAATTGAAATAATTTTTAAATTTCTGTAAATGAGAAAAATTTCTTATTTAAATAAAGAAAAAAGACATTTATGCACCGTCCGGGAATCGAACCCGGCTCACAAGAATGGGAATCTTGCATGATACCACTACACCAACGGTGCGTTATACGATTACGAGTTGGCATATAATATAACATGTTTTAAAAAACATCGATAATTCCGCCTCTTATTTGTCAACACATTACACACTTGAAGGAAATTGATGGCGGAACAGGTCTTAGGAGAAATAATAGAAAGATAAACATTATTAAGAGGTACAAGAGACGGGAAGTTGTGGAGAGCTATGATAGCCTACACCTTTAGGGGATACGACGCTTAAAGAAAAACTTACATCATATGAGGATTTCTGTCCTCTGGCATCGTACTGGCTATTGAGTTAAACATACATTTCTGATTTTGAAAATTTACGAATTGTTTTAAAGGATTCTTTCGAAAAAAGCATAATGCTCAAAGAATTCCTGGTTTGCTTGCAGGATTTTAAGAATTTCGACTTGGTAGAACATATCGATATTTTTTGTGAAGCTAACAAACGGAAAGAGATCCGGCTATAAGCTAGCTTCAATGATAAGCCGCAGAGTTTTAGCCGTGACTTCTTTGCACGCCTCTGAGATTATCAGGGTCGGTTTTATGGTCGAGGGTGTAATCGGTATTCATGCTAGCTATATCTTTGTGATCGTCCTGTATATTGCGTACAGGGTGAACCTTCATTAAACTTATTATCAGTCTTTGTTTTTTTATGATTTTTTTAAGGTGTCTCTCTCTCTCTCTCCCCTCTTGTTCTCTCTACCACTTGTGTTTAAAGGACAGAGCGCCATCAGTATGACAGTTTTTATTGCAATGAATCATATTGGCAACAAGCTGATCAGTATCTAAATATATATATATATATATATATATATATATATATATATATATTCGATATGTAACTCTGCAGCATGTAAATGAAAGTATCAATACCAGCATATTGCAGCATATATATATATATATATATATATATATATATTATTTTATAAAAATTTATAACATAAGTATGTTATAAAATCACTACAAAAATAGCCATTTTGTTTCAACACACTCTGTGTCTTATCAAGTGATGGTGTTTTTTTTTCAACACCATCACTTGATAAGACACAGAGTGTGTTGAAACAAAATGGCTATTTTTGTAGTGATTTTATAACATACTTATGTTATAAATTTTTTTATAAAAATAATTATATCTGCTCTACTTTGTATTGAGCACTCTTTTAAGAATAGTAATTGTTGGTTATTGGAATTCATTCCGTGTATACCAATTATATACTTTGATATATATATATATATATATATAGGCACTAACTAGGTTACAAGTTACTAATCAACTTGTCAGTAAGATCCATTGCAATGAAACCTGTGCTACTGATTTTAAACACACACACACACACACACACACACACACACACACACAGAGAGAGAGAGAGAGAGAGAGAGAGAGAGCGCCATCCAGCCAGCCAGCATAAAAAACAAAAAACAAAAAAAAACACTCATAAGTTTTATCAAAGATCACTCTATACGGGAAATACAGGAAGATCACAAAGATCGAACTGACAAAAATATAGCTAGCATGAATATCATTGAGACATATAAAACCGTTCCTGATAATCTCAGAGAGGCGTACAAAGACGTTCCGGCTCCAACTCCGCGGCATGTAATTGAAGGTATCAATGCCAGCATATTGCCGGCTCTAATTCCGTTTGTTAACCTCACCAAAAACATCGATATGTTCTACCAAGTCGAAATTCTTCAAATCCTTAAAATCAGAAATGTATGTTTTAACTCGATAGCCAATACGATGTCAGACGACAACAATACTCACGTGACGAATCTTTTATATGTGCAGTATCCCCTTAAAGCATAGGAGATCATAGCTCTCCACAATATCCCGTTCCTTGTACCTGTTAATAAAGTCTGTTTTTCTGTTATTTCTCCTCAGCCCTATTCAGCCATACATTTATTCCACCACATTAAGTGTATTATTCAATAACGAATAAGACGCGGGAATAATCGATGACTGTTCTAAACATGTGATATTATATGCTGAATCGTGTATGTGTAACGCACCGTTAGTGTAGTGGTAGCATGCAAGATTCCCATTCTTGTGAGCTGGGTTCGATTCCCGGACGGTGTATAAAAAAATATTTATTATTTCTCTATTTAATTTTAAATAAGAAATTTTACTCATTTAGAGAAATCCTTTCATACAAAATTCTACAAGGTAGTGCCCTCTCGTCATATTGTGTTGAAAACCTCTTGACACACATTTCGACTGGAAAAGTCGGCTAACTGCTATTTGTTACTCTTTGGTGTACACTGCAAGCGAAGCGGTCATGTTGACACTGTAACATGGGCATGGACACTGGCGCGATCAAGCTCAATTTTTGATCATGTGACTAGAATAGTACCAACTATAAGCACGCATGAGTAGAAGGCAATGTGATAAACTTGAAGATATGTTATGGCGAAAATGCTGACAATTTTTGACTCATCCTCAAGTACGTGTGTGAATATATATATATATATATATATATATATATTTATTAAAGACATTTATTATGTTTAACGTTATTTATTTTTTTATAGATTTTTATTTGCTTAAATGCTCTGTTTAAATTTAGTAGAAAATATTCTGAATGTTTTTGAAATATTCGTTCTTTGACAGAAATGAAAATTTCTCGACATTCAGGCCGGTAAATGTTATTTAATACTGTTTATCATAAACAGAGCATTTGCTTAAATACTTGTATCTATAAAAATAACAACGTTAAACATAATAAAATTTTTTTAATAAATAAATTGTCGGACCTTGTCCATTTTTAATATATATATATATATATATATATATATATATATATATATATATATATAATGAGAAGCCACGTATACTTTCTTAATATGTATATATAGAAAAAGTTGCAAATTAAAAAAAATAATAATGTTTTTTATGAAAGTATTTATTTATTTATATATATATATTTGATATTTCAGATTGACCTCAATCTTTCTTCAGAAATAACTGTTTGTTTACAAGTAGCGTCCGTCACGAGATGCGGACGTCACGGGATATGGAACGCCACTGTGTTCGAATATTCTTAACGTAAATCTAACTGTAATAATATTTTAGATGTTGTTTAAAAAAAAATAACTATATCTAAAAAATGTTTAACTATTGAAATATTTATAAATATTTAAAATACCTAAGTCTTTATTTAACCCTAGTTTATATGTATTTAATTTTAAAATCCAGTATTTTTCTTTTTTTCTGCGTGTGTATGTGGAACTGAAATCAGAATCTATCAATAAACATTTACAGTTTTCTAATGAGTGTCCTGATTGATTAAAGTGTTCAGCTATGGGGCGATAAGGGTTGTTTTGACGTATGGTTTGTTTGTGATTGTTGAAGCGAAATCTAAAATTATTTCCAGATTCACCAATATATCCACTATTGGGACATATCGTGCAGAATAAATAATAGATTATGTTATGGCTATCACAGGGTGTATCTTGATATTGGTGTTGGGTACAGAAAATACATTATCTATTATTAAGTGTTTGCAAACTAAGCAACGAGGTTTGTTATATTTGTAATTTCCTGATTGGTTTGTATTGTTTAGATATTTGGTAGAGGTGAGGATAGCTGATAGGTTAGGTGATTGTTTCTTTGCATTTATGGGTGGTTTATCGAAAATGTCTTTGATCTTTTTGTCTAACTGGAGGTTCTTGTAATCCTTTTTTAAATTGTGAATAAGTGTGTGGGAATACTGATTGTGGTTAAAAACCATGGGAATCCGATTGTTGTTTTTATTTTTCTTGTATGTGATAAGTGTGTTACGATTTATCAGGATAGTTTTATTTAGTGTTTCTTTTATTATTTTTATTGGGTATTTATATTATAGGAATTGTTTTGTTAAGTTATTAATGTTGTATAGAAAATCAGATGGTCTGAGCATATGCGTTTGATTCGTAGAAATGAGCTGTATAGAATAGATTTTTTTAATTTAAGGAGATGACAGCTGTTAAAGTGCAGGAATTTATGTTGGTTTGTGGGTTTGTTGTATAGACAGAAAAATTAAAATCTTTTTCACTTTCTGCAACAACTTCCACGATACAATTAAATTTACCATGGAGCACTCATACACATCCGTCCCTTTCTTAGACGTTATGATAAAATTAAACAAACATACACTTTCTACCAGAAAGGGGTGAGGAAAAAAGGAAACCTTTTTTTTATATATGAAAAGAGGCAGAAAGAAAAATACAAAAAAAATCAATACAATGTTTAAAAAAATTGGGTTGGGGAAGAGAGGGAGTGGGGATAGAAAGAGAGAGTGAGAGACAGAGAGAAAGAAAAGAAAAAAGAAATTAAGCATGAGCCGATAAGATGACTGACGTGGGCCCAACGTTGGGACCACGGAAGGTAAACACGGAACACGGATTAGAGGTAAGAAAGATATATTAAACAAAAAGGTTACAAAGATAGTGTAAGTGTAAGTGGAGCTTACTATGTGCTAGTGTCCAATATTGGTAGTCGTATGCGGCTGATACTACGGTATTAGAATACTCTCTCTCCTCCTCTTCTTGTCGCATACTTTATATAGTCCTGGAAAAGTCCATGTTGTAGGTATGTTACGGTCTCACAATGCCCCACTTCCAAGAGTTTTTTTTTTTTTTTTTTTTTTTTTTTTTTTTGGAAAAGCAGAAAAAAAAAACATAAAACATAAAACTGTTAATACTTTTTTCTCTTGGGATTTACGTCGAGCGGTTGAGTAAATTTCCTTTTCCTTCCTGAGCGTCGCACTTCAGGAGAGACTTGGGGCGTGTCGAGATCAAAGTGATCGAAAAATATATAGATCGGCTCCTCACAGCTATTTTGTAGTGATTCCTCCGATTCCTTCAAACGGCATTTTCTGAGCTGGTTCCAATGGCGTTTGTGAGTGTTTTTCGGTCCTTGGACAATATAGACCAGTTCGCCAATTTTTTTTTTATGGTGCCTACTTCCCCAGAATGTTATGTTGTTTTGTAAGCCTTGAAAAGACTTTATCGCCAGGATTGAAATATTTCTTATGAGGCGATACGGTTTTTATGAACTTTGCTTGCCGTGGAATAAGTTTGTCGAAGACAGACTTGATTTTCCTTGCGAACATTGTTTCTGCAGGCAAGCTTCCCATAGGCGTGTTCGGATTAGGGGTTATCCGATACACCTGCAGAAACTGTTGCAATGCTCTATCTGTCGGTGTGTCTAGTGCCTTTTTAAAGCCCTTTTTAGAGTGTCCACGAAACTTTCGGCCTGGCCATTCGACCTAGGGTGGTACTGAGGCGTTGTAATGTGGTCCACCTGATATGACTTGCAGAAGTCTCTAAATTCACTTGATGTGAATTGAGTGCCATTATCTGTAACTACACAATTTACCACACCAAAACGCGCGAATAGCTCGTGTAGAAATCCTATCGTGCAGTTTGTGGTTGGTCTTTTGCATTGTAGGACCTCAGGCCATTTTGAGTGGCTATCCACAACAATGAGGTAGTACATGTTGTCTATATGCCCTGCAAAATCGATATGAATTCTTTGCCGTGGTTGGAGCTTTTGCTGCAAGCGCACATCCTTTGCATGATTCTATCATGTCTGCTATGTCCTTGTCCATGTTTGGCCAATAAACATAGCAGCGCATGAGGCTTTTCGTACGGTTCTTCCCCGGATATCCAATGTGAAAATCCCTGAGGATTTTTCTTTGTAGGCTGGAATTTGGAATCACTACGCGGTCATTATATAGTAGGACATCATCGCAGAGGGAGAAAACTTCAGGCACATTAGGGTCTTTGTTTCGAATTTTGCTTTTTATTGATTGAATGAATTTATCCTCTCGAGATTCCCTTTTTATGTCGGCCAAAGTAACTGGGAGCTCTCTTATGGTACTCGCGATCATGTTTTTGATTTCACAATTTGTCCTTAGAGTAGCAATGATGGAGTCTTCAAAGACTTCTGTATTTTTGGGAATGAGTCGCGATAAACTGTCTGCATAGCAAATATTTTTGGATGTTAGGAACTCTATCTTGAAAGTATTTGTTTAAGAGAATCGTTCCCCAACGAAGTAGTCTATTTGCCGTATAGACTGGCAGACCTTTTTTAGAACCAAAAATTGTAATTAGAGGTTTATGGTCCGTCTGCAGTATGAACCGTCTACCACTTAGATATCTGTGGAACTTTGTCACAGCGAATATTAACCCTAGAGCCTCTTTCTCTATTTGGGAATATTGTTTCTCAGCTGGAAGTAGAGATCTTGATTCGTGAGCCACAGATTTTCGCGAACCATCTGGCAGTTTATGCAGAATGCAAGCACCAATGCCGTACGAGCTTGCATCACTTGCGACTATGATGTCGAGACTAGGGTCGTAATGGTTGAGGGAGAGGTCTGAAGTAAGAGTTTTCTTGATCTTCTTGAATGCGTCTTGGCATTCCGGGGTCCATGAGCATGGTTTGTCCTTTTTTAAAAGTTGGTTGAGAGGCCCTCTCAAATTTTGCATGTTCTTAATGAACCTTTGGTAAAAGTTAGCTAGGCCGAGGAATCTTTGTAACGCTTGAACGTTATCTAGGGCCGGCATGTTTCTGATCGCGTTGGCGTCTTTATTGATGATGTGCCCTAAGTATTTAATCTCTGGTAAGAAAAAGTCACACTTTGTCTCCTTAACCTTAAAACCGTATTCTTGTATCTTTTCGAATACGTTTATTATATGGTTCCGATGCTCTGCTGTAGTTTTACTAGTAACCAGTATATCATCCAAATAGGCTGTTGCTTAGTCAAGGTCGCCCATCATGGCGTCCATAACCTGCTGGAAAATTGCAGGCGCAAACTTTACTCCAAAAGTCAGTCTATTGTATTTGTACAACCCTCGATGGGTGTTTATGCAGAGCAATTTGGAACTTTCTTCTTCCACCTCTATCTGAAGGTATGCGTCCGAGAGGTCAATTTTAGAAAAAAAATTTCAACCATTGAGTTTATTGAGAATTTCTTCAGGGCTTGGGAGAGGATAGTGGTGATCTTGCAAGTCATCGTTTAACCCTGTGGAAAAATCTGCGCATACTCGTATTTGATTGGACTTCTTTTTTTACGTAGACCGTAGATGCTGCCCACTCGCTGAAATCTGTTTTTGACAGAATACCTGCTTGTTCGAGTCTATCTAACTCTTTGTTGATTTGCTCTAGAGCAGCGAAAGGGACATTCCGTTTCTTTTTGAATACCGGTTGTGCACCGTCCTTCACCTTGAACTTAGCTTTCATTTTAGTACATTTCCTAAGGCCGCCAGAAAAATCCTGGGGAAATTGTTGTTTGAGTTCCTTTTTGAGATTTACCAAATTGGACGTTGTACTTTGTATCTTGCGACAAAATGTACTCATTGGGCAATCCCAAAGATTGAATTTTTCTATCCAATCTGTTCCAAATAAGTTATCTGAAGTTTTCAATACGTAGGCTTTGAGCTTTTTGGTAACTCCATTTAGTGTTACTGTAAGTATTACCTCGCCTAAAATGTTAATCTTTTCGCCAGTTACGGATTTTGCTGTTTTATCCGTTTTTTATAAGGTCGGCTTGTTTAATTTTCGCCAAGTACGCCAATTAATGGTTGAAAGACCGGAAACCGAGTCAAGCTGGAATTTAATGGAATTATTGAAAATATCCACAGTTACATATTTCCTTAAATTCCTATCGGCAATATCGTCAGATAGAGCTCGCTTAATTTTATTTTTGGGTTTTCTCGTTCTATTGGCGTACCAGCACGAAGTTAAAGTATGCCCACTTTATTGCAATTTTTGCAATATTCTTTGTTCTTAAATGGACAGAATTTCATCCACTGCCATTTACCACAATGGTAACATGGCCCGGACGGTTTCTTTAACCTATTTGGGTTTTGGTTACTGCGTAATTTAGGACATGAGATTTGCCTTTTGTCTTTTTGAGGAGAATAGGAGGTAGACTTACTTCTGATTTTATTAATCTGAGCCACACCTGATTCCTCGATAGTGTTTGAGTCACACTTTACAGATATTACTCTTTGACAGTTCTCTGCCAGTTTTTGGAGAGTCAATCCTTGTTCGTTCTCAAGCTTGGTCACTACCCGTCGTCTGACTTCGGCGTCTTCTGCTGATACTAGACCTTGTGCGAAAATTAAGCACTTGAAATCATCGGCAGTCAGTTCGGCTAGTTTAAAATCATTACAGAGCTTGTTTACCGATGCTGCAAACGTTAGAAAATCTTGCTGGTTGTCTTTGACTGTGTTCAAGCATTTCCAAAGTTTGTGGAACAAGGTTGTGTTAGGCCCGAATAGTTCCGATAGGAGCTTAATAGTCTCTTAAAAATCCAAGTCAGTGGTTTTCTTGGGTAGTATGAAGTCTACAAACCTACTATGTTCTGTAGTTCCCAGTTTTCTCAATAGTAGACGTACCTTTTTTTTTATTGGGCCATTTTTCACAGTCTACGTTGAAAATATCTTCGTAGCGCCTGTAAAAGGCCTCGAACGTTTTGTCTATCTTAGATAGTTTTTTTTCGAAAACTTGAGTCGTAAATAGTACTTCGGTTCTTGTGTTGTCAGTTTGTTTTATGAACAAACTGTTTTTTTTTGTGTGTGTGTGTAAGAAATCGTTCTCGTAATGTTATTTGGACAGACTTTAATATTCCATAGATGTCGAATCGCTAGTTCGTCATTTCTGTTTGGTATCGGAATATTTTTTTTATATGTAGACGCTGGGTGTTGCGTTTAAATCGCTAATGTAGTAATACCAGATTAATTTCTCGTTCAACACTACTGTGGGAACGCGTGGAGTTTCTGTGTATTTTTCGAGTACTCTGTCGCTATTGATATGGTGAGAACAAAATTCTCGAATATTTCTGTCGCCACTGATGTGGGACTGGCAAGGTATTGCTGTTTTTCGACGTGAATGCATTTCTCGAATTCTTTGTCGACACAGATGTGCGACTGGTAAGGTATTAAGGTTTCGGCGTGAGTGAGTTTCTCGAATTCTCCGTCGCCGCTGATGTGGACCCAAAGTTGGGCCCACATCAATGACCTAAAATGATTTTTTCATTAAATGAATTATAACCGAATGTATTTTTAAGAATCGGCTGTAATTATTATAATATTAAGCTCTTTTTGGATTAATGTCCTCCTTGGAAATATCCCTACCAATTATCAATTGATATATATATATATATATATATATATATATATATATATATATATATATATATATATATCGAAGCACTAATTGTCTTGTCTGCTAATCAACTTAAAGGATGTAGCGCAATGAGTATTACTGTTCTTATTGCAATGAATCATATTGGCAAGTTGATTAGTATATATATATATATTCGATATGTAATTCTGCAGCATGTAAATGAAAGTATCAATGCCAGCATATATATATATATATATATATATATACGCACTAACAAGGTTCCAAGTTACTAATCAACTTGTCAGTATGATCCATTGCAATGAAACCTGTGCTACTGATGATGTTAAGTTTTTAAACACAGATGAGAGAGAGAGATAGAGAGAGATAGAGAGATAGAGAGAGAGAGAGAAAGAGAGAGAGAGAAAGAGAGAGAGAGAAAGAGAGAGAGATTTAATTAATACTGATGATAAGTTTTATCAAGGTTCACTCTATACGGGAAATACAGGAAGATCACAAAGATCGGAACTGAAAAAAATATCGCTAGCATGAATAACGTTGACAGCCATAAAACCGTTCCTGATAATCTCAGAGAGGCGTACAAAGACGTTCCGGCTCCAACTCTGCGGCATGTAATTGAAGATATCAATGCCAGCATATTGCCGACTCGAATTCCGTTTGTTAACCTCGCCAAATACGTCGACACATTCTATCATGTTGAATATTTTATAATCCTGCAAGCAAATCAGGAATCTTTATGCTTTTTCAAAATAATCCTTTAAAACAAATCATCATGCCTCTCCACAACTTCCTGTCCCTTGGACATGTTAATAAATTTTGTCTTTCTATTATTTCTCCTAAGACCTGTTGCACCATTCATTTACTCAAGCCATTAAGTGTGATATTCCTTGACGGATAAGAAGCGGTAATAAAACATATGATATTATATGCTACGCGCAAGTATGTAACGCACCATTGATGTAGTGGTATCATGCAAGATTCCAATTCTTGTGAGCCGGGTTCGATTCCCGGACGGTGCATTGTTTTAATTCAATTTTAAATAAATTTTACTCATTTACAGAAATTTAAAAATTATTTTCAATTTAATGTAGATGCATACGTATTGCATAATATTCTGTCGCGTGAAGATCGATTAATCTGTATTCCAGTTTATGAATTATTTTTGGAATATAAAGCATTCAAAGCCTTATTCTGTAGATAAATCATGTGAAAGAATTTGATGTCGCATTTGAAAGACTTATATGTAGGAAAGATAATGGTTGACCCAAGATATGAAGAGGTTATGATTGTAGAGAATGAGGAAGCATTCTCAAAGTGGTCTTTCCCATAAAGTAGCGTTTCTTAGGAAGAAGATTTCTAAAATCTAAATTCCTTCTTACTGTTCAAATATGAATACAATTTGGATAATTCTGTCACATTGCTGCAAAATACTGGTAAAACCACTCTCCCATTACTCGTCTTGCGGTTTGCTGTTCCGTTCGAAGACAAGTACACTAATATCTTAGCCAGCACATCCGGGTTTTTCCATCAACACCGTAATGAGCATATCCGGGCTATTCCATCAACCATTGTCTGTGATCAACGACAGAATGATTACTTGCATTATTTACATTGTTCGTAGTGTTATCCTCACCGTCATTGTCATATTCACAACGTTTCAGCTATTGTACGCTCCGGCCTTCTTCAGATGATTGGAACTGCGAACCGAACCGTTTATTTCGTCCAACAGAATAATTTGTTCTAGCTCTTTGGGTGTAGGCACAGGATCTGATTAACGTCTTTTATATGTCTTTTTTTTCTTTGTATCATGGAGTCAGTGACATCAGCGGGCCCACGCCATCGACAAGCCCACGCAATCGACAGGCCAACGCCATCGGGAGGTCCACGCAATCGACAGTTTCACGCCGTCGAAAGTTTCACGCCATCAGCAGGCCCACGCCATCGACAGGCCCATGCAATCGACATGCCCACGCCATAGGCCGTTTCATGTCATCGGCAGGCGCACGTCATCAGTAGTTTCCACGCCATCGGCAGTCACACACCATCGGCAGAGTCGCACCATGGACAGACCCACGCCATCAGTAGTTTTCACATCAGTAGGCCCACGCCATCGGCCGTTGCACGCTATCGGCAGGCCCACGACATCGGCAGTTTCACGCCATCGGCAACTCCATGCAGTCGACAAGCACATGCATTCGACAAGCCCATGCATTCGACAGGCCCAAGTTATCAGCAGGTTATCATGTCCACGCCATCGGCAGGCCCACGCCATCGGCAGGCCCACGCCATCGGCAGGCCCACACCATCGGCAGGCCCGCGCCATAGGCCCTTTTGAATTTATTCTACGTAAATTCGTTCCAGTATAGCTGACATGGCGGCTCTTATCTGAGATGGTCTGAACAGATGGAACTAAAGATTCAAGTTCTTCTGAACCTATAAAACAGACGATTGCTGGCACAATATTTTCCGTGAGTCATCACTAATGTAATGAGAAAACCTAACTCAGAGACACATCCACCAATCACTTTTGACAGCGAATTCTATGTTTCTCGGGATCTAATATGATGGTATATGTTTAACCGTTTTTGTTTGTTCAAAAATATGAACATAACTATATTAATTCGTTTTATCTTAATTCCATTCCCTCTTTGTATAATGTCAACCAATGGCAGCAGTTGGTGTTCAAAAATTGCTAAAAGCCAGAATTTCGAATGCTGATTTTCAAGAAAGGCAAGCAATTACTACTCCAAATATTAACGCAAAACGATCTTCCTGTTCCTAGTTTTACCGTTTTTAAATTTGTCAAATTAGCTTTGTAAATATCTTGAATATATTTCTCTGATCAAATGACACGATAAAAGATTAGATTAAAGAGAATCAAGCTCTTTTCTTCTGCCCTTGATAGAAATCGATCCTGAGATCAACAGATTTCGAGATTTGAAAGTTAACCGATGCACATTCACGAACTCTCTTGCCCTTGAACTTATTCCTTAGAAAAAACGCGTTCGTTTCAAGAAATTCTGTCAAGCAAATCTTTGCCGACGGCATATATTTACCATTGAAAACATTTTGTGTTGGGTTTTTGCTACCTCGATTAAAACAGAAAAGCAAAAAAGATTTTTTTTTTTACCCTGAAGACGAAGTGTCTGGTTTGTAAGAAAATAATTTGATGAGTGATCGCTTCTTTTTTGTTTGCTGAATCTTTTCATTAGTAGTTTGTCATTTGATTCCTTCTGTCTAATTTTTTGTTTGACTGACTTCACGTTACTTGGGGTACACAGAATTGGTTCATGCTGGATGTTAATTACATTAGAAAATAAACAATCAGCGAATTTTCTATAAGTGACGAAAGAACAATATAAGTAATGTTTGCTGTAAGACATCAGCTTTATACGATTAATCAAGTCTTGAAGCATCGGTTGTAATCGAATTAGTATTGTACCAATTTATTGCAAAAGTTTTCGGCGCTTTATTGATAAAACCAATAACTATAAATACATAGTATTTACTATTCAATCATCAAAATATTTTCCTTCTTTGTAAAACATTAATCTGCATTTCAGATAAATTCTATCTTCAAGTATATAAGATTTGTGAAAATATGGTGGCATTTTCACAACAAAACCCTATTCTGAGTATGGCTATGAACTACATCCGCGACCTGGGTAAGACGATAAACTGCGCCCAACAGCAAGACCTCTGATCAAGATGTCTTGACGAGTCTGGAACCACCTTTTAATTGCTGGTGTTCCCAGGTCCACCCTAAATCATGGAGGTAGCAACTGTTTAGGGTCCCAGCTATGGGAAATTAGTTAATCCCCAACCTGGGGTCCTGGTAGTAGTGGGTATGACGATAAACTACATGCACATCCTGAGTAAGACGACGAACTGCGTCCAACAGCAAAAACTCTGATCATGAGGTTTTGCGGGGCATGGAACCACCACTTATTTGCTGGTGTTCCCAGGCCCATCCTGACCCAGGGTGGCAGCACCTGTTTAGGGTCCTAGCTATCGGCAAATAGTTAACACCTAAACTTGTGTCATAATACTACGAAAGCGTAAAAATAGGTTTTAATACCAGAGATACTTTGTAAAAAAAATATTAACAGCAATAATTTTTGGAAGGAAAAATTATTATCAGCAATACTTAACAAAAAAATATTACAAACTATACTTTTTGAAAAAAAAATACTACCAACAGTACATTTTCATGGAAAAAATATTCACAGAAATAGATTTCTGAAGAAAATAATTACCAACAATACATTTTTTTTTAGATATTCACAGAAATAGATTTCTGAAGAAAAAAATTACCAATAATACATTTTTTTGAAAAAAAATATTCCCAGAAATAGATTTCTGATGAAAAAAATTACCAATAATACATTTTTTTGAAAAAGAAATATTACCAGAAATAGATTTCTGAAGAAAAAAAAATACCAATAATAAATTTTTTTGAAAAAAAATATTCCTAGAAATAGATTTCTGATGAAAAGAATTTTCCAATAATACATTTTTTTGAAAAAAAATATTGCCAGAAATGGATTTCTGAAGAAAAAAATTAACAATAATACATTATTTTGAAAAAAATATTCCCAGAAATAGATTTCTGAAGAAAAGAAATGACTAATAATATTTTTTTTGAAAAAAAATATTCCCAGAAACAGATTTCTGATGAAAAGAAATTACCACTAATAATTTAAAAAAAAAAAAATATTCCCAGGAATAGATTTCTGAAGAAAAAAAATTACCACTAATAATTTTTTTTGAAAAAAGAATATTCACGGAAATAGATTTCCGATGAAAAAAAATTACCAATAATACATTTTTTTGAAAACAAAATATTACCAGGAAAAGATTTCTGAAGAAAAAAAATTACATTTTTTGAAAAAAAGAAATGTTACCAGTAATAAAAGTTGTCGGCATTAAATAACGCATTGAGGTTGACATGCTGTAAAACAAACCTCGCCAAACCAAACACACAAACCTTTTATTCTGTATATCACTTTCTCATAGACGTAACCTGGCTTCCCACTACCTGTTCTACAAATATTTTCATAGCAACTCTTCTGATGAGCTTTTTTCGTAGTGCACCGACTAAACGAATTTAAGCGTGCGAATAGATTAACAATTAGGTCTCAACGTTTTACTGTTCGGCAAACTCGATGCGACCGCCAGCTCTACTCTAACAGTTGCTTTTCTCGCAATTCTTAACTACGGAAATCCTTTCCAATTTCTTGTTTCCCTGACAACTACAATCTTCAAAAATCTAAATGTAACCTCAATCGAGTATCATATATCGTCTTGAACCCTGTTCCTTATTTTGTCCTTTCGTCAGTCATCATTCTCTTTCACTCACTGTAAACCCCTGCATTCTTGGCGCATTATTACCTTAATTGGGATGAAACAATTAAAAAAGAAAAAAAAATATCAGAACAATCCTTACTCAGATTTTCCTGTCGACAAGGAATAGATTCTCCGTACATAAGAAGGGTAAGAACTTCCGACAAAAATACTTGTAGGTACGGGTATTAACTCGACCAATATCAGCCTTTTTGTCTCTAGTTTAATACGTACTAGCAGTAGAGCCCGGCGTTGCCCGGGGATATAACAGTAAGAGATAGATCAAGTATCCACCGTCATAAAGACTGAAAAATAAAATTCACAAAGATTATTCTTTAAGGTTGACTTAATTAATTAATGTCTTAATCAGTTTTTTTTTTTTTTTACGAATTGGTCAAACCCAAACCCAAACAAAAACATTGTTTTCAATCGTTATGAGTCTTCCAATTGAATAGAATTTTATTATAATTGTCTTGTAAATGGAATTTTTAAAGCATTCTGAATGTTAAAAATAAAGAAAAAGTGTGCAAGAGAATAAGAAACAATACCTGCCAAAAAAAAAAAAAAGTGAAGTTTTGTTTTATCGGCTGAAAAATATAGGAAATCCGATGTGAGTTATCCCCCTTCCATTTTCACGATGTCTCTTAATCGTGTTTTCAAATTGATTTTGTGCAAAAACAATTATATTTCCCCATTTTTGGCGCTGTTAGAACCACCACAAGGTAATTTTATGTAGTCTTGTGAAGTTTTGTTGAAATAGGTTGAAAAATGTAGGAAATCCGATCGAATATATAAACGTTACACACACACACACACACACACACACACACACACACACACACATTCTGCGTTTTATAATAAGTAAGATCTATATCTACGTTTTTGGTTATTATGTAGAACAATGTATACAAATTTATACTTTGTTTATTTTTTTATATTTTTGTGGACTGTTTAGGGGCCAGAAAGAAAGACACAGAAGACAAAGTCAGGTTGAACACAAAATATTGAAATAACAGATATATGAAAAAAGCAAGAATATTAGTAATAAGCGGGTAGAGGTGTCCGTCCGAACGGTAGGTTAACACTGTCACTCCGCTCCCCCAGCCGACTGCCCTACGGCTCTATATTTAACAGTCCCCCAAAGAGGAAGGTATGTGGCACAAGACCAAGTTTAACGTGGGTTTTTCCGAACCCGTAGGCTCGGCCAAAAATATTCCCTTAGAACTCGTATAAGTGGGTTCGGGATCTGTCTACCTCCCCGGACGAAACGAAAAGCAGAGAGTTCGACAGAAGTCGCACACAGTCAAAGACTGCTCAATGACTCTCCGGTAGGAAGTCTCGTAATTATTATTTATGAGAGAACGAAGTGTTCATTATACTGTAGAAGGGTTTTCCACAATAAACATAAAGTTGCTTTCTGATTGTTTCTAGTGCTTCGTTGTAAAGTGTGAGATGGTTAAATTGTCGCCATATTATATTTTAAAATTCGCGTATGTGCATTGTTTGTTTTTGATTTTGTCGACTGCACAATATAGTAAAGTCAGTTGGGCACCGACTGTGAGAATAAGAGCACCATGTCGTATTTCAGTTCGCCAGAAATTTGGAAAAGGCATGCTGTACTTCTTGGCATTCGCTCCGTAATCTCCAGACTTTGTAACATACCACACAAGCAGGAGAACACTGTCATGGCTGTCATGGATAATAAGGGTTATATGGTCGCAGAACACTATACCCTTTACATCTGGCCACCTAACTCCCTAGACTGCAACCCCCTTGATTATTATGTGTGGGTCGCAGTTGAACAAAACACCAACAAAACTCCTTGTAACATCAAAGATGAAATGAAGGCAAAGGATTATGACAGCGTTCACCAAATTAAGTCGTTTGGACGTTGTGGTTGAAGTCAATAGCGATTTTATTGAATAAATTAGCTCTTTAGTATTTCAAGATATTTTTGTGTAATTTTGGTTAATATATCTGTTAAAATGAGATGTCAGTTTTATTTTGATTTATGTTTAATTTAGAGGACAATTTATCTATCGCACCCTATATTTTCTTTTTTTCCTTAAAACTTCCTTATTTTTCTAATGCTCTGTCCATGATATTCTGAACGATTGTTGGTTGATCTTTGCCCAGCTTTCCCGGTCTTATAGAAGATTAAGACTTTATATATCCGGCTAGAATTCTTTTTGTTTCTTTTTAAGAATAGTTTCTGACCCCTAAATAATCTATTCGGTCCTTGAAGCTCAACTTATTACTTACACTGTAGCGAACTATTCTAATTCCCTCTGTTTTCGATCGGCGAGAAGTAAGTTCCACTCTAACACTTTCTTTTCGCAAATCATTGCTCTGTGGAACCGATTTCCAAAATGATATTTCCCCAATCCCTACAGTCTTAACCAGTCTCGAGTTAACCATCATCTATTCCTCCTATGCGTACAAACTGCCTCTTAATGTAACGTTCTACATTAGTTTCTCCCCGGGACTCTTACAGGGTGAACCTTACTGTAAAAAAAAAAAAATTAAAATAAAAAGATGATCTTATTACAGCTGACAAAAATATTCTTCTATGTACCGTATCCCTTTGGTTTGTGAGAGGTTATGGCTCTCCACAACAATTTACTGTCCTTTTCATAAATTACTATTTCTCCTGCTTATCCTAATCCATTCTCTGCAAACCATTTACAAGATCCCTTAGGTAGCTTATGCGTTGTTTTTACACTGAGCCTTTTTGCGTTCTATATGTCCCTTAAGTATCAAGTTATTTTTTAACAGTATAAACTGACTCCTTAATTGGATACTTACAGGACATATAGAAGGCAAAGAGGCTCAGTGGGAAAACAACGCTTAATAATTGATAATAATAATTGTAACCCACGCTGTCTTATCAAGATTTGCTTTATTTCTACATGCAAACTTGGCTCTCAAAGAGTATTGTTTGAAGACGAGACATTAACAGAAAAAATCATGTCACTTATGTCACTTACTAATTCGCGAGCAAATTCATATCTATTGGCCTAAATCTTGTACAAGAGAACGAAAATGATTCAAAACACACGCCAAACACGCACGCACGCACGCGCGCGCACACACAATAGCAATAACACTTTCATTACATCATTATACAAAAAAAAACACCAGCAAAAACTCATGCCACCTTAACTTCAAAAGCGAATGTCCAGTTAGGTACAAAATAGCAGTAAGAAAAAACTTTCTAAATAGAGCACATCAGAACTCATCTTCTCGACTACTTCCTCAAAGAACTTAATAACGTTAAACAAACCCTAATCAACAACCGCTTCCCTAACTACCTTATAGACCACCAAATTAGACTATTTCTCCCCAAAGCAAGTAATAACGATAGTGAACACACAGTAAAAAATCACATACACATTTATTACAAAAGCCAAATGCATATTAATTACAAACAAGACGAATCTTCTCTAAGGCATATTATAAAGAAATATACAACTCCAATTGACTCGAATAAAAAAATCAAATTTATTATCTATTATAAAAAATTTAAGACGTCCAACCTTATCCTCAAAAATAACAACACACCAACTAAGTCAAAATTACAAAGAACGAACATTATCTATGAGTTCAAATGCCCCTTAAGGAACTGTGTTCCTGATCAAACCGGACTCATAAATAATTACATCGGCTACACAACGACTTGCTTATCCAGACGTCTTACGTTACACCTATCTGATTACAGCTTCATTAGAACCCATTTAAACACACACACACAGATTTACCCGATTCCATTAGGAACATACTAGTAGAAAACACAAATATATTAACCGCATCCACCTGCAAAAAAGACTAAAAATAATGGAAGCTTTAATAAGAAAAAAGAAAAAAGCCAACTCTTAACAATATTAACTACGAACAAAGCCATAATATGCTAACCGTATTCTGAAATTAAAAACATCCCTACCACACACTAAGATATATACAGAACGCACACACTCAATTAAGCTGAAAATTGAATCATCCTTGATAATGGCTAAAGGTATAGCCGAAAGCGCTCGTAAATATAAAACATGTGGACAGTTCTTACACATCCTTTGTCCAGAAAAGAAAGCTCTTGTCAGAACACAAGAAAAATTAAATAAAAAGCTTAACCGTAGTACCTTGTCTGTCGTTTTAACGAAACATGCATATATATATATATATATATATATATATATATATATATATATATATATATATGTCGTCATTCGCTTTAAAATAGACACCCCGACCCTACCTTTACTTGACCTCTCTCCGAAAGTAACTAATATGTTGATACAAATTGTTAAACCTTACGCCATTTATTGAAATAATTGCTTCAGCCGTTTCCATGGTAATTAATTTTACGAATGAATCTGCTTATAAATATGCATAAATTTCAAGATTAGTTATTCCAAAAATTTCGCTTGAAGATGAAACAGAGCTTGATACTTTAATTCAATTTAATTTAAATAATTATATTGAAGTTTTGTCTCCTGTTTTTGAAACATGAGAACTCTTATGTAGCGATGGAATCATATTTTTTTACAAATAATTATAATTTAGGCTCTACTTTTGTGTCGAGCACTGTTTTTTTAAAGATAAAAACAAAAATACTAAAGAACTTCGGATTATATACCTAACGAGTTCTTTCCCATTTTCTATATAATTTCACACACAAACACACACATACACACACACACACAAATATATATATATATATATATATATATATATATATATAAGTGAACATAGAAATCAACACTTAGAGGCGACAGTCTGTTTCATGCTAGGACGGGATCGACAGGCCACCCTGATCTAGCTTGAGACAGACTGTCGCCTCTAAGTGTTGACTCCTATGTTCATTTTTATATTCACACACGCTCTATCTCTGATATTGAGCATTTTATCCCATAAATATAGCACAACTTAAGACTATATTTTTTCTTTATATATATATATATATATATATATATATATATATTTATGATGGCATATATTAAGTTGTTAAATGGTGCAAGGAATGCCTTATTAATTTTAACATCTCCAAAAGGAAACTGCTTTCTTTTAATCGTCTGCCTGATCAACCTTTTTTCTTTCCATTAACATGGCTGATGCTAACCTCCAGGCGAGGGATTCATTGCGCCTTCGCGGTCTAACGTTTTCCGCTGACATGAAGTGGAAAGATTACATTGAATCAACTGCTAGATCTCCTGCTAGTATTGTTACACCACTGTGTCATGCCAGACAAATGTTCTCGAGTGCCACTAGTATGCAAAGGACTACAGAGTGTGTAGTAATGAAAAAGACTGGGTAAAGGTTGGGACGAAGAAAGGATTAAAAGAAGAATGGAGGAGGATAAAAGGAAGAACGGGGGCCAAGGCAAAATAAGATGTCGATTGACATTACATTGAAAATTTTGAAGATTATTATTATCAGGAAAGCAAGTAAGAGGAAGGGAGTTCCACTGCCGGGAAGTGCAAAAGAAGAAGCTGTTGAATTAGATGATATGGTTACATTTATCTGTTTCAGAAATTAAAGGGTGGAACCGAGATGCCAACCTAGTAGCACGCTTAAACTCATGCAGATGAAGCACCAGTGAAAATATCTCGTCAGAGCATATGCAATGAAAATATTTGTAGAAAAGACAGAGGGAAGTCACATTACATCGGTGAGAAAGAGACTGGAGTCAAGACCCCATGTCAGGACCGATCACATTGTACATCCGTCTTTGGGTTTTCTCGAGAACCTCGAGATGAACAGCGAGGGCACCAGACCATATATAGCGACAGTATTCAATGCATAGAATGTTGCTAAAATCTGATCCGCTGCTGCTACTCTATATTTAGAGATAATTTAAATTCCAAAAAATCTGCAATATCATTAGACCTTGGTTATAGAACAGTTTGTCGGCTTCTTGCTTTAAATTCAATTTAATCGTTATCTACTGTCGTCTTAATTCTTGTTCTTTTATTGTTTTCTCTCCTTCATAGTTTATTTTTCTTCACAACTTATTAACTCAGCAACCCCTTGATTCTTAGTGGCTTTATTGCCTTGTTCGGGGTGAAGTGATTACAAAATAAGATTATAGTTAACTGTTCATTCCTTCAATGCATTCTTTAAGTCTTCACTAACCTCCAGTGAATTTTAAAAGCATTTCTACAAACATATTTTTTAATCATTTCACTCCAAGCAAGGCGGAAGTGCCACTAGTACGCAAGGGGTTACTGAGAATGAGAGCAAGTGTAAAGAGTCGTGTTTAAGAAAAAGGATATAGAGAAGGACGGGGATCAAGATCAAGGAATCAGATGTCGATTGACATTACATTTGAATATTTGATGTTTATAGCCATCAGGGAACAAGTCGGGAAGTGCGAGAGAAGAAGCTGTTGGAGTAGAAGAGTCGGTTACATTTAACTGTTTCGTCAGAGAAAGGCTGGGTCCGAGATACCAACCTCGTAGCACGCTGGGGTACCAGTGAAAGTAGATCGTCAGAGCAGTTGCCATGAAAATATTTGTAAAAAAAGACAGAGGGAAGTCACACCACGTCTGTTAGTAAGTGACTGTTGACGAGATGGAAGATCAGGACACTGCATATCACCCTGTATATCCGTCTTGGATTTTGTCGAGGAACTCAAGATGAACAGCGGGGGCAGCAGGCTATATATGGTAGCAGTACTCAATGCAAGAGCGAATGGTTGATTTGTAGAATTGAAGGATGAACTCAGCCGAGGAAAATGTTCTGTCGCGACACAGAAAACGAACTTTCCTTGTGGAAAATAGAGCTATTGATTCAATCTAGTTGTTCCACCTCAAGTCAGTGAAAAGCGTGAGACCAAGCAGTCGCAGGCAGGCACTCTCGTGGAATTGGGCATCAGCCATTCTGATGGGAGGCAGGGAGGGTTCTCTATGGTGGGTAACTGAGAGCAGTTTCGTTTTGGAGGCATTAAGGTTTACAAGCCATTTTCTTTATACCTATGTCTAGAGGAGCAGACATTTGAAAGAGGATCGTAGACGAGAAATAACAATTAATTCCACAACTATTCCTCTTGGACTACTACAAAAAATCTTTTTAGAAATCATGACCAAAATATTTAACATATGTCATCATATGCAGTTTAGCAAAGAAAGTAAAACCTGAAGTATGGGCTCCCTAAATATAAGATAGGAACACTACGCGGGAAAATTACATATTTTACACTTCAGGCCAACATGCTCGTGTTGATTGCTATACGTTTCACCTCCGCGACCTTCTCTAGGTGTTCCTATAAGTATTGATAATCATGAAATATCACTTAAGTAACACTTAAAGAATGAAGACTGGACGATCGACGACTCTTTTCAGGCACCAATTCCTAAACCATTTTGGGAGTTGGAGAACTCTCCATATCCAATAGCCGTGCAAGGATTGAGATATCAGAATAAGTGTGGTCCGAAATGTGGGGCTGTACGTCGACAGAAAGCGGGACTAGACCGACGGGGGCTGGGAGACCTGTACGGGAAGAAAGGGCTTTATAATAGGCTTCCTTTTATATGGCAGTGAATGCTAGACAATCATCCCACGGACACGGAATGGCAGCAACAGAAACTGAAGACAAGCGAATGGTGGATACCGTGAATTCCATGGACGGATCGAGTAATCAACAGAATAAAGACAACTAAAAGAACCATTATGCTCAGAATCAGTGAGTGAACTTGAATTCCTTCGACATATACCTGGTGTAACAGCAAAATTGTCCAAATCGTTTAAGAGCGTAATTATCCATCCCACTAAATGTTTAATATCTAAAACACCAATAAACTAATTGAGTTTCCTTTCTTCCCGGTTTTCAGATGACACATTTGGCCATCTTGAAATCATTTTTCGTCAGAATCACTGAAAAACCCTTTGACTTATTAAGCTAAAACTAGAGCAGGTTAAAACTCTTTTGTGTCAGACCCACTGTCTTCCTAACTGAGCAATGGTGAAAGACCTTCAGTAATGTTATTAACATTTATAGTATCTCTGTTATCTTCAAAATCCATTCAAGATCCATCAAAAGAACGGTGAATAAGTTTTAAAAAAGAGGGAACAGTAGAGAGGAAAACTGGATTACAAGGTCACGATAACAAGACTGATGATCATTTCATCTTAGAACTAAGATTTACTTTTAAAAGTAGAGTACAATAGTTTTATAAAAACCCTGGAAGACTCCAGTAATCATTTCTACGATACAATGTCTCAAAGCTTAGTCTGACAATTAGACAAGTTTGATGTTACACCGGGTAATAAGAAAGGAGGGGTTGGAAAACTTAAACCTCACAAGGCGTACTGAGCGAAAGAGATTGTGTGACTGAATGGTGGAACTTAAACCTCACAGGGCGTACTGACAGGGTGTGACTGAATGGTGGAACTTAAAAAGAGAGAGATTGTGTGACTGAATGGTGGAACTTAAACCTCACAAGGCGTACTGAGCGAAAGAGATTGTGTGACTGAATGGTGGAACTTAAACCTCACAGGGCGTACTGAGCGAAAGAGATTGTGTGACTGAATGGTGGAACTTAAACCTCACAGGGCGTACTGAGCGAAAGAGATTGTGTGACTGAATGGTGGAACTTAAACCTCACAGGGCGTACTGAGCGAAAGAGATTGTGTGACTGAATGTTGGAACCGGATCTTGAAAGATTTAGCAATGGAAGGAAAACTGCTAATGCCCAGAAGGAATAAAAAGTTTTGGCGCACCACGATCGCCCATGAATAGAAGGAGTGCGGGACTTAAAACAAGAACATATGTAAGTATTACAAAGAAGACATAAATTTCATAGGTTTACCAAGAAAATTTCTGCTATAGAAAGAAATAAAAACTTGATTTATCTTCTTGGATATATCGATCACTGGTACAAGACATAAGTTCTCGACCTTTGCTTAGCGAAAACCAATATTTAACTGAACTTCGATTTCAAGCAAAATAAAGAAAGAGTGAGTTCGTTGCTTACAGAACCAAGAAACATTCACCGACTCTTACAAATTCGTATTTAACTCTATTGTAAAAGGAAACCATATATATATATATATATATATATATATATATATATATATATATATATATATATATTTATTATTTTGACGTTAAAAACGACATTATTACGTCATTATTTTTGCACCAACCTAATATATATATTTGGTTGATTAAATGAGTTTGTGACCCTGGGTTTCACGCTTTTGTGATCGTCAGACAAACAAAGAGTTCGTCTGACGATCGCAAAAGCGTAAAACCCAGGGTCACTAACTCACATCAATCTGATATTGAGCGCTTTCTAATAAGTACCGCGCATATAATATATAAATAATTATATATATATATATTTATATTTATATACACACATTTTTCATATATATATATATATATATATATATATATATATATATATATATATATATATATATTAAAGCATTACTTATTATAACCAACGTTCGTTGTCAAGTGTTTGAAATTCTCATATACTTGTATTTTGATTGGTCATTGCAGCTTATGTAACAGCGTTTCCCCTAGCGAGGGATGTTTGATTGATTTACACCTTTTAAACCCTTTATTTTACATTCAACACCATCACTGGCCAGAAGTGTTGAAATAAAATGACTATTTTTGTAGTGATTTTATGACATATTTATGTTATAATTTTTTAACAAATTATATATATATATATATATAAATGTATATAAATAAATATATAATGTATAAATTATATATATATATATATATAAATATATATAAATTATATATATATATATATATATAAATATTGAAACATATATATATATATATATATATATGTGTGTGTGTGTGTGTGTGTGTGTGTGTGTGTCTGTATGTGTGTACACGTTTCATTAAATGCGACTGACAAGATACTGACGTTAAGTTTTTTGTTGTAATCTAATTTTCTTCTTATCTGGATATAAATTATGCAGAAATTGTCCAAAATAAAATAAAATATCTCTATAACTATCAATACTCATGTAAACCAATCCATAAATTCAGTAGAAAATAAAATCATCCTTCAGAATGGCTAAAAGTATAGCCGAAAGAGCTCGTACATATAAAAGATTTGAACAATTTTTACATAATTTTCTGTCCAGAAAAAAAAACAGCAACAACGAAAAACAAAAAAACAAAACAAAAAAAAAACAATAAAAATGAAATTAAAAAAAAAAACTGAAAAAACGCAGTACCTTGTCAATTGTATTTTATAAAAGAGAGATTGCTGTCCAATGCATACGAAAAAAGACAAACGAGAAACGGGGGCATAAACTTTCTCTCTTCCTCTCTCTCTCTCCCCTCTGTCTCTGTATATATATATATATATATATATATATATATATATATATATATATATATACACATATATATATATATATATATAAATATATATAATTTATTATAGGTCATTATAGTCAAACATGTAGGAACTATGCTGTATAAATGCACTCATGTTTTGATGTGTATCAACATATCTCATTAGGCGTTAGTAAATGAAAGATTATTACATTTGTTAAGATATAATTACATACAACCTCTTTTCCCGCGATAAATGAAAAAAAAAGAAAAAGAGCCAGAAAGAAAGACACAAGATATAATCTCTTTTCCAGTGAAAAGGAAGAAGTGAAAGGAAAAATATACAATTTGTTATGTTTATAATAGGTTCAACCAATCAAATTGGCCATGTGTGAATGTAATATCCCATAATATAGCATATTGCTCTACTATTTAATCTTTTTATTTACATGTTTTTTTTCTGTATTTTCTTTTCTTTATTGTATACGTAATATATTCTTTATATCCGATACGTTTTCGGCTATTCGATTAACCATTATCAAGGATTATTTTTATTTTTAACTGAATCTGTAGGCTTTTATCTATGCATGTCTATAATGATGGCAATATTTTTTTTTATTTTCCAAACACGGTCAGCAGATTGTGACGGTGTTCATCATTGATGTTATTGAGTGTTGACTTTTTCTTTTTTATTATTATTAATGCTTCCATTATCTTTAGATGTTGCTTACTTGTGGATGAGGCTATGGCAACTGTATTTTTCACGACTAGGCAATGTTGATGATTGAGTTTGTTTCTGAGTACAAATGGAAGATTTTCTTGAATATACAAGATAACATTCATCATTGATCCAATTCTTACACATTCGTATTTAATTCTATAAAAAATCAAAGCAATCCATATCTATTTGTCTAAGATATTAGAACGATATTGAAAATCGTCCACTTAACATAGATATATCACCAGAGTTGAACTTTCAGTGAAAGAAATCATGACCAAGAACTGATTATATAACATCATATGTAGTTGTGGCAAAAAATTGGAAGACATGAACAACTGCAATCTAGCGTCGAAAAACAAGGGAAATGAACAAGTACTAAAAGATCATATGAACTTCGTAAGACAATCTATTGAGAGATGAAGAGACTTGAAGTAACAGAAATGTGGTTCTACAGAAGGATGCTGAGAATACCATGGACCGAATATGTGAACAAGTTTTTGAGAAAATACAAACAAAAAGGAAACTTAACATTAAAAACAGACAGTTGATGTTTCTGGGGCGCTTATCGAGGAAGGAGGGCTTAGAAAATCTGATACTCACAGGACATATTAAAGGTAAGGGGAACAGAAGAAACGAATGCATGCTTAGTAACCTGGAGTAAATGGATTGCGTAACAAGATTTAAGAGGGACAAGAAAAATGCAAAATTTATTAAGAGCGACAATAGAAAGGAAATTGTGGAGAGTCATTATCGCCTATGCCGTAAAGGGACTCTGAACATGAAAAAAAGTTGTTCAAGAAAGCTCCTGATACAGAAAGGATTAAACTATCGTCTTGCGTGGTTATCTTAAATTGTACATATCGCAGGAGTTGTCTATTGTACGGCAGTATTTCTTTCTTTTTATGTGCCGTATCTCTTCAGGACGTAGGTGATCATGGCTCTCCTCTCTCTCCCCTGTCTCTTGTAGCTCTGAATAAGTTTTGTCCCTCCTCTACTTCCCGCAGGTCATCTCCTGTCATCGACCTGCTCAAGCACGTCAGGTATGTCATGCGTTGCTTTCCCTTGTCTCCCTTTCCCTCTATTCGACCCGTGAGTATCATATTCTTCAGGCCCTCGTTTCGCATTACGAGTCCCAGAAATTTCAGCTTTCTCCTTGTTTGCTTCCTCTCTAAGACCTCATCTTTCCTCATACGCTCGGCCCATGATATCCTTAGCGGTCGTCTGTAGAACGATACCTCCGTTGTCTCGAGTCTCTTCTTCATCTTTGAGGAGACCGTCCAACATTCGCTGCCATAAAGGAAGACAGATGTAACGTAGCAGCTCAGTACTCTTTCCTTTGCTACCAAAGAATCCTCCTGTTTCGTAAAACTCTGCCTATATTTTGGAATGCGTCTTAAGCCATCCCAATACGGCTTCGGACCTCAGCGTCGTACTTACCGTCCTCTGTTAGAACACTTCCCAGATATTTTAACTTCCGCGCCTGCTTGATGTTTGTGTCTCCGACCTGTTAATCGCATTTCAGTCTCATTCTTTTACTGATGGCCATGCATTCTGTCTTTTTGTAGTTTATGGTTAGTCCTTTCTTCTTGCTCTCCCTCGCTACATTCTGTAGGAGGTTTTTGTATTTTCATTTCCGTGTCTGCTATCATTACTGTGTCGTCTGCGTATCTTATGTTGGTAAGATTGTAGCCGCCAATGGTGAATCCCAGTAGGGTCTCCAGTTCTCTCGCTGTATAGGTTTAATAAGTCCGGTGAGAAGACACATCCTTGCCTTACGCCCCTTTCTATTTTTGTATATTAGCCGAATTCATTCTCAACGCGCATGCTTGCCGGTTACTGCCAGTATAGGTTCTTGTTTTTTTTTTTTTTAATATCTTTCCCGAATATATCAAGGTTGCTGAGAAGCTCCAGGGGATCCTTGTGGCGAACCTTGTCGAACGAGTTTGCGTAGTCTACAAAAAAGATAGATACACATCCTTCTGCATTTGTATTGCTCTTTCTGATAAGATTCTATGTATGGATATGGTGTTCCTTGTTCCGGTGTCTTTAAAGAACCCACACTGTTCTTGTCCTATCTGTGGCCCGATTCTGCCGCTCGCTCTATTCATGAAAATACGGGTGATGGGTTTTGTTACGTTGCTCTGTCTCCTCTTCTCGTTTTCTTTCGCTACCTTCTTTCGGAGGTTTTGTGATCTCCTTTCTGTGTCTGCTCTCAGTACCGTGCCATTTATTTACTGGACTGTATTTGTACTTTGATTCCAGCCGTTTTAAATGTATAAAAAATGAGCTTTACCAACACCTACATTACGAAGCATAGATCGCAAGTAGCAATCCAGAAGCTAAGCTACATCCGCGTCCTGGGTAAGACGATAAACTACGTCCAACAGCAAGGCCTCTGATCCGAAGGTTTTGAAGAGCATGGAACCACCCCTTAATTGCTGGTATTCCCAGGTTCACCTTCACCCAGGGTGGTAGCACCTGTTGGGGTCCCAGCTATGGGCAAATAGTTAACACTTAAACTTTTATAAAAATAGGATTTAATACCAGAAATACTTTTTTAATAAAAAAATTACCAGCAATAATTTTTGAAGGGAAAATTATTATCAGCAAAACTTTTTAAAAAAATGCCAGGAATACAAATAGTTATTCATTCTTTGAAAAAAATATGACCAGCTATAGATTTCCCGGAAATAGATTTTTGAAGAAAAACATATTTGTTGAAACTTGACTAATGCATGGAATAATAATGCAACACAAAATGTACTTAGAACAAAATGTATTGAAACAAGAAAGTGTACACAATATTTACATATAGTCTTTTGTATATTCCTGGTAAGACCGTTCCTGGAGAATGTGTTGACTGAGGCGCAGTCGGGCAGAGTCTGGGGTTGAATCTCTTGATTCCTCCCTCTCTTCCCGATACCAACCATATTTATATGGTCGGTACTCCACTACGCAAATTAGGTGGATCCTACCACAACAATATTACCAGCAATAGAGATTTTGTCGGCATTAAATAACCCATTTAGTTTGATATGCCGTAAAACATAAAACTATTATAAAAATCTTGTCAGTATAAAGTACCCCATTGAGGTTTTGATATGTCATAAAACAAACCAAACCATAAGCGTATCAACAATAACTACTCAAAAGGTAAAATATAAGTGACCAAAAGCAGGTGTAAAAATTTCGAAGACACTCAAAATCCGATTACATGTTCTTGAGATTACCTTCGTAGCATATGGGCTCAACATCAGGAAATGCACAGTCCCCAAACATCAGAACCACTTTTTATCATCTCGCGTTGTTGGATAAAAACTACGTCTGTCGCGGGTTATTCTTTGATCAATTTCCCTATCTCCTATACTAAATTTGTTATAACGGATCCATAAACCGACGTATTTGACGTGTTTATGAAATATTTATTAATTTCATATCTTGATTTTCTATGATGTATTAAAATGTGCCATCAGTGGTTTCATTCCCATTCTAGATCATTGTGTATGTTTCGGAATGGAATATGTTAAGCTTCTTGAAACACTTAGTAAAGAATGTTCGATATCATTCATATCGCAACTATGAATACCTATGTCATCAGCATCGTCCACTCATAATCAATGTAGTCGTCACGGGAGCGAAAAAAAAGGAACGTATTTTTTTTATTAGTAGATTCGTTTAGGATAGCTAGATAGTGTTGTAGTAAAGAAAAATAGATTTCCTCTGTTTCTTGGCCGCAACACTTGTAGCTAAATCGCAGTTCACACGATAGTCCGACGTAACAGTCCAACACACAACGTAGAAACGACAAAATGGCGTCACACATCCAACCTTCACTTCTCACCAACAACAATGTGCATTCGTTCCACCAAGCTCAAAAAAAAAAATCATCTCCTTTTATAAGCGAAAAACAACGACTTCTGTTCACCGAGAGAATTTTCTGATTGGTCACGCCATTCAGGGGAGGGAAGAACATTAGCATAGCTTCTAGTCATTGATGTGGATTTTTGCTGACTACTTTTTGGTAATTTTTATTCGGCAGATCGCACACAAAACACAAACTTTTTTTCGGGGTAACCGATTATCTCTTTCACTACAGATAGATAGATAGGGAGATTGTTGAAAAAGCCTCATGAAAACTACGGCTCACTCCAAACCTATCGTAATCTTGTAGCAACTGGAACTGTCTCATTGGATTACGCCATACGAAGCTAGAAGTTCATCTTTTAATTAATGAAGTTACCGACTCAGGCGAAGCGCTGTGTCCGGTGTCGTAGCTCCATGGCAGTTAATGAACACTGACCTGGCCTTCTGTATAGAATGCATTCTCTCTCGGGTGGTACAACAGAAGATGATAAGCTATGATCGGACACTGCGCTGTCCATAGTTGGCGGTCATGTCTGCCATCACCATATTGGAAAAAGTCCCAGCCTGCGTGATTGATTGTTGACAACTGTCTCCAAAGGTCCATCGGCACTTTCTCACCCGAACTTTACTATCATACCGAAAAATACTTGAACTGATTCACGCGTAGCTAGACCTTAAATCAATGTCGTCAGAAACTCAAGCGAGATGTTGCTTCAAGTATCGTGTTGAGTTTGACATGAAGATTATTCTGTTTACATATTCAATACACAAGTGACAGCGTAGATGGAGGGAGGACGAGTATCTATACGATTTCAGAAATGAAATATGGAATACCGTATCGGAATGGTAGCCATTAACACGCCCCATTTGAAATCGGATAATTCACATCGTCTCGCCCTGAAGAATCTAGTCGGTATTCACAGCAGATATCAGAGCCCAAATGATATATGCCACTGCCTTTTTGAAGATGTCAATGTATGGTGATGCTATATACCTTTAAATTTACATAATATCCACCAATTACTTTTGGCACGTTAGAGTACACAGATTTTAAGAATTGACGGAATTGCGTAGATTTTAATAATGGACGAGATCAGAGAGAATTTCACGTTAGTTGGGATTAAACATCTTTCGCATTAAACGAAATTACAAAACAATTAATATTAGACGAAATTAAGCCGATTTAAGATATATCTATTTTCTCCCTCGATAAAATTGCGCAGTTTTTCTCTTTGAAGGAAATTACAGAGATTAACACTGCACTGAAAATGTAATTAGCTCAGATCTTAACGTGCGACAATGATTATGACTTCGAAAAGAATGATGCCAATGTTCTCCTCTGTGAGGAAATGTTTGCCAAGTAGTTGAGTAAGCCGCTAGGCAATTAGCTTGATCTCAACTTTGTTATCTATATCTAAAACAGAGTATGCCTGTGTGTCTGTGTATCTGTCTGTTTGTACGATAGCTTTTCACTCGAGATCCATCCAACCGATTTTTACCGGCACATACGTTGTACAATGTAAGATGCTCAACGTAAAAAATCGATGATTAAAGATAAAATCAAAAATCGATAAACTTTGATAATTCAACTTTTTTCCTTCGATTTCGTTCAAACTCGGCATGTAGGTTATTTAAATCATGATGAGCTCAACGGTACCTCATTTTATCTCTACGCCACTGAGTTTAGCGAAAAACCGCGAAAAACAAAAAAGCGATTTCAACACAAATCGATTTCAACAGAAATTTTAAACTAAAAACTCTCTCAATTTTCAAGGAATCTAATACAAACTTCACTCAATTGTAAGCAACAATAAGTTGATTGTTTAACATTCAATTAACTTGATAATTGAGTTCACCCATATAGTGAAAAACCCGTGTAAATAGCGAAATTGAAGATTTTTACTGGTTTGTTTCTTATTTTTCGTCGATCTTTCAACCAATTTTCATCAAACTTAACAATTGTTTATAAATCTGTCTATATTTCTGAGATGTGATATTATGTAGATTACGTACATTATTCGGATTATTGTCTTCATCTTTGTCGCCATATTTATTACAACGTTTCGGCCGTTGTACGCTCCGACCTTTTACAGGTGGTTGGAATGTCGAACTGAACCATTTATTTCGCTTACTGGGGTAGACTGTTCTAGTTCCACGTGCCATGTTTAATGGATCTCAGTTATCAGTTATCTCCTGTTAATTTCCACTCTGGAAATTCTCCACTGCCTTAGCCGGGTATTGAACGCACACTCTTTGGGTCCTGTCACTGGATCTAACTACGCCTTTATCCACTGTGCCATGTGTCCTTGAGGAACCACCTCTTAATTGCCGGTTTTTCCCTGTCCACCCTTATCCCGGGTGGTAATACCTGTTAGGGTCTCAGCTTTGAGCAAATAATTAACCCCCAAACTGGAGTCAAAACACTATGAAAATTTAAAAATAGGTTTAAAAATTACCAGCAATAAAAATCTTGTTGTCATTAAATAAACCATTGAGGATGATATGCCGTAAAACAAAACAAACCAATTTAAATAGCCGGCAAGATGTTGATAAGCGATAAAAAATAAAACAAATATGTCTTAACGAAGTAGAAAACATATGTAGATAAATATATATATATATATATATATATATTTTAAATAAAAGAATCCTTATTAGGCATAATAATAATTTTATTTTCATTTGGTAGGCAAAATATGATAGAAAAGTTGATTTTTTAAAAATACACTGTTTCCAAAAAAATTGTGACTTTTTTCAAAATTCAGGCAATGTTTTTTGAAATTTAATAATTTCTCGCCTATTCAATTCGATACTCTTTATTTAATTATTTCAGAATGTGGGCAATGATGGCTCTCCACCGCTTCTTTTTCTTTTTGGCTCTTAGATATTTTTCTTTTTTTTCTTTCGTCATTAACTTTCGCCTTCACCACCCGGAACCTGACATCAATTTACACAATCTTTTCACGTGGTTACCTCCTTTCACTCTGACCATCAGTATGTCATCTGAGTGTTAAATTCTCCAAACCCTCTTTCCTCAACATATGTCAAAGAAATTTCAACTGTCTCTTTCTGATTTAAATTTTATATCTTTAAAAACTTCCTCTGTCAATGGTAGCCCCAGCATCCTCCTCTAGAAACACATTACCGTTCCCTCATCTATTATTCGCTAGCATATAGGAGGACTGATAATACGTAACAGTTCAGTTCCCTTTCTTTATGTCTAACAAAATTTTTCCATTCCTTAATACATAACTCAGCTTTTGGAGGCATCGCTCGCTATTACAATAAACCTTCGAATTTCGGTGCCCATATACTTTTCCCTCAGTAAAAATAATTCCCTGGAAATTTCTGTATAAATATCATTTAATTACACTATTATTTTAGTCCTCATTTTTGCTTTTATTATCACAACGTTTCGCTCGTTGTCCTCTCCGGACTTCATCAGATATATATCGATCCAGTAGGACAATGGTTTAGTGAATTAAAGTGTTGTTTTTGAATTTGCTGACATAGTGATTGTCCTTGAAATGATGTTCTTTTTTACGGCAGCGAATGCTGGACGATCTCCTCAAAGATGAAGAAGAGACTCGAAGCGACGGAGATGTGGTTCTACAGAAGGATGCTAAGGATATCATGGACCGAGCGTGTGAGCAACGATCAGGTCTTAGATAGGATGCAAACAAGGAGGAGGACTTAAAATCAGGAAGAGGCAGATGAAGTTCCTGGGACACATAATGAGAAAGGAGGGCTTGGAGAATCTGATACTCGCGGGTCGAATAGAGGGAAACAGTGATAAGCGAAAACAACGCATGACATACCTGGCGTGCTCGATAACAGGACATGGCCTGAAGAATGTAGCACAGAGACAAAACTTATTGAGAGCTACAAGAGATAGTGGAGTGTGGAGAGCCTTGATCGCCTACGCCCTAAAGGGATACGGGACATAAAAAGAAAGAAGTGACTGTGTGTTCAATCCCTAGGTCGGGCAGTGTGTATTTGGACTTGTCGAAATCGGCGTGAAATAACTGAGCAGTACTGAAAATAAGAACTTGACCAAGACATGCGCAGTGGAACAAGAACAGTCTAAACATCTAGATTAAATAAAGGGTTCAGTTCAGAATACCCTGTAGATCGATAACAGCCGACAGCTTTTGATAACAACAACGAAGATGAGGACAATAGTCGAAATATAAATGAGGTAATTAAATTCAAACGCAGTGAAATTTCTTTAATTGCTTGATTTCGCCATTTACAATTAGTGTTTTCCAAATATGTTTTCCAAATTCATGGCAATGCACTTGATTATGAAATTAATAAACATAGGGTGACTATGAAAGAGTGAGGCTAGAGCTTTGAAATCTTCCATTAATTTCAACCCCTATTATTAATAACTGCGTTATTTCCTTCTAGCTATAAGGGTGCGCTGAAAAGTTCGTAGGCTGTCTATGAAAAAAAGATGCTAGAGCTGTGAAACCTTGCATGTATTCATATCTGACGGCTTAAAGAAGACTTCAGAAGTAACAAGTAGTGACTTTTCTTGAGATTAGACAAAATTTGGCATCGTGCTGTTATTAAATACCTGAAGAAAAAAAGGGTTTATCCATAAAGTACATTCATGCTGTCATGTTTGCTACAATAGAGGATGGCATCTCAGCTTTATCAACAGAACAAAAGTGTTAGATGAAATTTAAAAAGCAAAAGAAGTCTTGGTTAGGACTCAAGGTCTGGACGTCCTATTCAGCATATGGCGATGGATAACACGCGATTGACTAAAATCAAATAGCCTATGTTTCTGGTCATTGTATAAATAAAACTAATGATATATAATAATATAACGAATTTTTCAGCCGACCCTCGTAAAGGAAGGAATTGATGAACGCCGTCGTTGTTTTTTTTTTTCTGCTTATGCAGTGTAAATTCCCAAAACGATCAAAACATTTTCACGTGTGTTTTTCTTCGTTCGCAGCGAAGTCATCAAATTGAATTTGATTCTAAAACCATTGGGAAAACTCTTAAATTTATTACGGCAATAGATCCTGTAGATTCTGTTAGGAAATGAACACATTCTTTTCTCAGGGACGCCTACTACCTGAATCGGGGAATTTGTAAATGGAAAAAGGAATTTTTAAACATATACAGATTAACCTCTTTAATTCGGAACACTTGGGACTAGGCCACTTACGAAGAACAAAAAATTCCGTGTGACGGAAATAAAACCTAAAAACAGTCGTGTAGTCATGTAAACCTAGTCTTGCCAGATAACACTACATATCTATTATTGAGTTATTAAATGTAGGACAAATCCGAAAGTGTAAATAAACAGAAGATATATTATTATAATTGTCAGATTTAGTTAATTTCTTAATATGTTGTCAGTGTTTACGTTAAGATACGATTCGTGAGCAGATAAGATCGTTGAAGATTTCTTGTCTAACAAACATTACTTTGGATCTTGCTAAGTAGACGCTTCTCCATAGCTGAGTGGTATGGCATATCAGATCAATAGAAGGTTCCGTATAGGAAACAGGTTCGATTCCCTTTGTAGAACGCATATTTACCAATTTATTACTCAATGCTTATTGGTGAAGAAAACGATTAACAAAATAACAATATATAAATACGAAGTAGTTACATCTGGTTGCTAATATACAGCATTGTGAAAATTAATTTTTTTTTTTAAGCGTTTCACCCCAAGCGAAGCCACTAGGATGCAAGGGGTTACAGAAAATTTGGAGCAAGATCAGATAGGAGTGATAGAAGAAAGGATGAGGAGAAGGGTAGTGGATAGATCAAGGCAACTGGACTTTTATTTTATATTTTTGCAATGAAGAATAACCCAGTGTTAGTACTTCGTATGTCTATCCCACGAAGTCTTTCAGTGCAGATTAATTGCAGATTCTCGATTGGATTTAAATTAGGAGGATTTCCGGGTCAATCTATATTACTTTGATTTGCTCACAGGTAAGGCTTGCCAGTGTGTTCGTGCATAGTTACAATTTTCGTACGCTTCCTTGGAGTAACTTCCATCGCAGACAATGACTGTAGGACAACTAATCGACAGTCGAGACAATAGTGTATGGGCGTGATAAAAATCTGATGTAATCACAGAAGACGCAATATTTTTTAAGTCCAAGCAAATTTCATCATACACCCTGAAAATAGATTCATATTACTGCACACCACTGCAAATGAGTTAATCTGTGGAAAAGATTATCTGTCGCTCCAGTGGGTCTAAAAGTGACCGTATGGTGAAAGAAAGAGAACTAAAGTGGTTGTTTCAATTAATTTCCATAAGGCGGTATAATTTTTTAATTTTTTGTTTTGTGTGAGCTTTTTTTGAGTATTTTAATTTTTAATGATTCAAAAGCGAATATTATTTCCTTTATTATATCTGATAAACTTTGGTTTTATCATATTGACTAAGAAAGTTTGAAAGCGTTAGAACAATAACCAGTTTCCTCTTGAACTAAATCTGGATATAATCCCTTCGTAACATGACTTTAATAAATCCTATTTAATGAATATATAGACATGTTGATCTATTTCAAATCTGCGACTCACGACTTCCAAGACTAAAATCTGCCACGCCATACACCTTTTCCTCCCACTGTCTATTAGCCTGTCTACTTATCTATTTATCTTCCTCACAGCCCACACAGCTTTTTGTACATCCGGGCGCCTGAAACCACCTGTCCCACATCACGCGTAAACCGCATTTTCTGCATTCCAAAGGGCGCCGGTTCTATCACGGCAGGCAAGACACAACCAGATTCTCTTCCTCTGCTGAAAGGGTAAGTTATTATTCCCGCTAGATTGCAAGTCCCGTAACCTCTGAAAGTTGGAAAATAATATATCGCTTTTGAACATTGTCAATGCTGGAAATTATGGATTTGGCAGCAACTACAGTCCTGAGATGAGTGGAAGTTCCTTTCTTACCAACTGAGTTCAAAGGGGATGAGGATAATTCGAGCTTGTGTATTCGGCATGTAGTGTCCAAGCTGTGAAGGTCTGAACTGGTGGATAACCCTGCCGGCTGGGCCTTTAGAATACGCCGACTGCACCTCTGCAGAGGGGTAACCCCCAAATAGGGCATCCTGGGTATGACGATAAACTACATCCGCGTCCAACAGCAAGGCCTCTGATCAGGAGGCTTTGAGGAGCGTGTAACCTCCTTTTAATTGCTGGTGTTTCCAGGTCCACCCTGACCCGAGGTGGTATCACCTGTTAGAATCCCAGCTATGGGCAAATAATTAACCCAGAAATTGAGGTAAAACACATTATAAAAGTGTAAAAATAGCTTTTAACACCTGAAATACTTTGTAAAAAATTATTACCTAAAATAAATTTTTGAAGAAAAAAAAAACAAAACTATTACCAGCAATACGTTTTTGGAAAAACAATATTACCAGCTGTTTGTTTTTGAAAAAAAAAGCTATACGTTTTTGGAAAAACAATATTACCAGCTATACATATATGAGGAAAAATTATTAACAGAAACAGATTTTTGACAAAACAAAAATATTACCAGAAAAAAAAGTTTTCGGAATTAAATCACCCATTGAGGTTGATGTGCCGTAAAACAAAACATACAAAACAAACAGACCTGAACTGGTGGAACTCAGGAAGGTAACCCGTCTGAATAAAATAACCATATATTAGAGAGTCAAGATATTTTACGCTGGAAAATCACAATAGGCACTCAAGTCATGGGGATAGCATGAGGAAAAGTCCATTCATCGTGATTGGTGATAGTTCCGTGTCTGACCGGCGATAATGGAAAGACACCGGTTAGGTTTCTGAAGCACTTAATGGGACTAGGTATTTCCCCACCCGCCACTGAGCTGTTAGACTTCGATCAAAGAAAAGATCAGCTGCAAATCTCTGATTATCTCGAGTTTTGGAAGGGTCCCAGTTACCGTTATATCATCAGCATAGATGTTCACAAAAGATCGGCGTATATTCTTAGACAGAACATTTATCGTAATTCCCTATGTATAATACACCTTCATCCATAATACGCAGACCTAAGATATTGCTGAAAGTGTAGGAAAATGCTTCTACTCATGCATAATACGCACTCCTTGTTTGGTAATCAAACACTATAAATTGTACCTCTCCAAATTCATTACGACCAGCGTTTCTTACTCTTGTTTAAAAAATGGCTTAAAATATAGAATAATATTATTCTAATTTAGTTTTATGATAATTCTTATTTTATTTTACGGTAAATTTTTAAAGATTTCTTTGTAGCTGTGCATCACCCCTGATTTTGCTTATTATTTTTTAGAAAAAAAAATGCGTATTATACATGGGGAATTACGATACACGAAGTAGAAAAAAAGTTGGACCGAGAAGCGAACCGTGGCGCGTGGTGGTGGCTGCGTTGATTGCACGAGCCTCTTGGACTTTCCGTCAATAACAACCTGTTAGGCAGGTCTTTATTTGTTGCGTCTTCCTGGAATGTTTCAACTTCTGATCTACTTTACAAGGTGGAACATTGGCAAAGTAATGTATAATTTTGTAGCTTCTCCTACTCTTAAAATTTATTAATTTCCTTCCTTCATTGTTTTGGTGTTAACCTCTAATAATTAGATTCCAAGCAAGATGTCTGTTCTGACATCAACTTGCAGAAGTTCGTTGGGTTACTCTCTTGCCCTGTCCCTCAACTTCTCTTGGCTTCGATATAACCTGTGAGTGTCCGATTATCCTAACCGTATTTCTTCATTTTGTGTCCTTGAAATTTCAACTGTCCTTTCCTATTCTAAGAATAACTTCCTTGTTGTTCATATGCCACGTCTTGGCACAAGTCTTTGAGGAAACTTTCGAAGATTGATATTACTTAGAATCTTGTAAGTTTTGTTATATAAATCTCTTGTAGCCAAATTATGTTCTCGTATAATGAATAATTGTCCATGTAAAATCTGATCTGCCTGATTAAGTGCAAAGATTTTCAAAGATACATTGAAGTCTGCAGGGACTGCCATATCAATAAGGAGGCAATTTTTTTTGTTTGTAGTCTCTAATAACGACTTTCGACTTCTTGCTTTCCTTTCGAATTTGAGCTTCAAATATTTAGATGCATTGAAATGCATTATCTTTTAAATTATTGTTCTTTGATTGTTCTCTCGAATTAATTCCTTTTATTTTTCTCATAATTTCTCATACTCGGTAACTCTTTGCATCTTATTGGCGTTATTGCGGTGGTATGATTAAAAAACATCAACCTTGATAAGCAAATTCCTTCGTTTTTATTTCTCGTGTTCCTTCAAAATGTAGGCGATCATTATATTATATCCTGTAATTTTCTTGCTATAAGTACAGTTTATCTAATCTTATTATCCTCCAGTCTCTGGTCTGACATCAATTTGCAGAACTTCGTCAGGCTTGTTTCTTGCTAATTCCCTCACGTTCTCTTGGCTTCGATATAACCTGTGAGTGTCAGATTCTCTTAGCCGTCTTTCTTTATTATGCGTCTTTGAAATATCAACTGTCTTTATCTTATTTTAAGAATAACTTAATTGTTGTTTATATGACACGTTCAAGGTATTCTTAGAATTCTTCTGTCAAACTTGGTCCAAGTCTGTGAGGAAACTTTCTAACTTTCGAAGGCTGACATTGAAAAAAGAACAAGAATTAAGAAGACAGAAGATGGCGGCTGGCATTGCATTTAAATCTCTGAAGATCAAAGTTGACTGAAACGCAAGTGTCCGGCAGAAAGCTTCAAAACCAAGGGAAGAAACTGTTAGCATAGAACTTACGGTTACATATAGCCATTTGAACCGAAATTTAACACAGCAGTTTTGGCAGGAAATGAACTAAGCTAGCCAATCCCACTTCTCGTATCGATGACAATGTATATATTCTATGCCAACGAACTACGGTATGAACCTATCCCGAACAAATATAGCTACTTAGTAAAAATTAAATTATTTTTAGCAAAGTGGATCAATTTATTTTGCTCGCTGCTTGGGAATTCAAAGTCGGATAGATTTTCATGTGAAAAACGTTATGGAAATAAATTCGATGATTTAAAATCTCAATTTTTTTTAGCACCATCTATATTGTTCCGACTATTAACATCTTTATTATCATAGTCACGACGATTTGGCCGTTGTACTCTCCGATCTTCAGCTGATATACTTTGGAATTTTGAACCAGATCATTTGTTTAATACACGGAGGTAGATTGTTCTAGTTCCACGTGCCATGCCCTTTCTGGATATCTCAGTTTCAATTAATTTCCTTTAGTAACTCTCCAAGTTTTGTTCACCTCTGATGTGGGTTGGTATTGAACTCTTTTTTGTGAAGTCACTTTTTAGATTACTTCAAATTTTATCCACTGGGATATGTGTATTTAGGGACATCAGTGGTTTATTTTTGGGGACTTATAAACGTAAAGTCTCACTAATATTTTGATCACAGCTCATTAGAATTTATGTTTTTGTTTTTTCTCTAGTTCCCTATAATGCTGGTTCAAGTATTGTATTGATGTCATTGCTTGGACGGATTAAGATAATATTGTTGCCTAGCATATGCGCTGATTCTTTAAGTTTTCGTATTTTCTAGTGATGTTCTCTATCTAATAGTTATTTTTTGTCTTTTTTTATTCGGTAATCAAAGAGCTACAAGCATGTGTTCCTGAATTTCATCCGTCCTTCATATTCAGAATAAAATCGCAATAACCTGTTTACGTATCCAAATCGGGTGCCCAGACTCACCTGAGTGTTATATTGCTACCGTTTGCAGTTTTTGGCTAGCGACGGCCTCGAGTCACAGCGAGATTAGCCTCTCACTTATGAACACTGCGTAAGGTCATCACGAGAGGAGACAGTCAACAATTCTTCTAAGGTCGCGGCTGTAAGCGATCGATAGATATGATGCTGACCGGTTGAGTATCTGCAGATTAAAGGGTCACGATTCCTGCCTGAAGAAACCAACGACTTCGCCTAAAGTGATGCCAGGATTGAGTCAGCGCCAAAATATTTAAATAAATAGCACCTACTTATGCCCAATTCTTCTTCTTCTTCGTCTTCTTCTTCTTATTATTATTATTATTATTATCAATTTATCTTTTTTTTACTCGTTTGCTTACGGCCATATCACGCTGAAAGATCGGTTCACGTACGATCACGGAAGTTAAACAACGTAGGTTCTGGAATACCAAGCATGGGTGTGTGGGTAATGCAATGGACAACGATTCGGAATTGGAAATTGGGGAGTTGAGTTCCAATTCCAGTTGGGTTCGTTATATTCTTTTACGCGCCAATACCTTTTCCACGCTAGTTATGGGTTAATTAGTTTGGCGTGATTGCGTAAATCAATAACATCCCTGCAAAAAAGTTCTTAAAATCTAAAAATATTTTAAGTCTGTAAATGAGTTTTAGAAGGTTGATAAACCGTAAGAAAGAACCAATCAATCAATTAATCAGTCTTTCTCTTTTTTTCTTTCTTTCTGTGCTCGTTGTCATTTTCTCATCCATATCAATTTTAGCCATTTTTTATGTTCCAAATCAATCGTGACCGTTGAGCGGTTAGAATGTTAGTTCGGATTTCGCCATGTTTGTTTTATAAAGAAGGTCACACTCATAAGATCTGCCTGGAGAGACGATCGCAGTGCGCTGTAAACTTGTAAATTGCTTAAAACCATAGCACCGGAAGAATCATTCCTTGCGAGTGAAATTGGCTTGACGAAATAGTTTAGAAGCCGTCAATCCTTTTGCTACCGTTTAAGCGTAGTGGCTTTGTTCATCTACATATCAAGCAAAATTATGCGCTTTCTCCTGTAAACTGTAACTAAAGTCCGCTCAGCAAAGTGGTAATACAAACCACAGGTGAGCTCTGTAGGTGTTGAACGAACACAAATGTATCTGAGAAGCAGTCTGGTTTCTCTTGGTTATTTTTTGGCGGCATTTCAACCTTAATGGGTTATTTAATGCTGAAAAGATTTTTAGGGTTGATTCATATGAATAGAATATGTATTAATATTTCTTTTAAAAAATATATTGCTGGTAATATTTTTTCCAAAAATGTATAGCTGTTAATATTTTTTACAAAAATATATTGCTGGTAATATTTTTTCAAAAATATATTGCTGGTAATATTTTTTCAAAAATATATTGCTGGTAATATTTTTTCCAAAAATGTATTGCTGTTAATATTTTTTTCAAAAAATATATTACTTGTAATATTTTTTCAAAAATATATTGCTGGTAATATTTTTTTCCAAAAATATATTGCTGGTAATATTTTTTCTAAAAATGTATTGCTGTTAATATTTTTTTCCAAAAATATATTGCTGGTAATATTTTTTTCCAAAAATATATTGCTGGTAATATTTATTTTCCAAAAATGTATTGCTGGTAATATTTTTTCCCAAAAATGTATTGCTGGTAATATTTTTCTCCAAAATATATTACTGGTAATATTTTTCCCCAAAATGTATAACTGGATTTTTTACTATGAATATCTATTTTTATACTTTCAAATTGTTTTGACTCTAGTTTGATGGTTCACTATTTACCGATAGCTAGGACCCTAACAGGTGATACCACTCCAGGTCAGGATGCAACTAGGAACAAGAGCAATTAAGATATGGTTCCATGCTCCTCAAAACCTCCTGATGAGAGCCAGTGCAACCGGATGCAGTTTATCGTCATACCAAGGACGCCATATTGGGTGAGGAGTACCCCGCTGAAGAAGTGCAGCCGGCGTATTCTATATCCCCTGTCGCCAGGGTGTGCAGGCGAGTGTCTGAAACAGGGATTTACAAACAGATTAGCAGACGGCTATATCTGTAAGTTGAAGACCAGCCAATGCATCAGTGTTTCTCAAACGGTTTTTTCTAGGTGAAACCCCTTTGCCTTTCCAGGCCACATCCCTAGCACCTCTACCCACACACATATAAGGGTACCTTTTTCTCTGTATCGGTTATACAGCAAATTTTAAAAAAAGTTATTCTAACAAGAGACGGACATACGCGGCTATAATGCTACACCAACACAACTTGGCCCACGCTAAGTTCAGCTACTTGATTAAGATGACTTTTGGCGCATTCAGTTCAGATAATGTCAGCAATCTTCAAACGAAATAAAATAAAACCACGCGTTCGTGTATAACTCTTATGTTAATTTTATTCTTTTTAAAGGTTTGGTTTGTTTTACGGCATATCAACCTCATTGGGTTATTTAATACGATAAAATTTTAAGGTAGGTTCGTATGAATAGTATATGTATTCTTTGTAAGATCAGGTTTCATTGAAGTTTTTCTGTAAATAGGATATTTGTCGCGCGTCAAATGTATTGCTGATGAGTTTTTTTCCGAAAATCTATTGCGGGTAATATTATTTTTTATGTATCGCTGCTAATGATTTATCAATAATGTATTGCTGGTAATATTTTTTTTTCTCTAAAAATGTATTGCTGGCAATTTTACTATAAAAACTAGTTTTTACATTTTCTTAATGTTTTGACCCGAGTTTTGGGGTTAACTATTTGCCGATAATTGGGTCAGTGTGGGCCTGTGAACAATAGAAATTAAGAGGTGGTTCCACGCTGCTCCAAACGTCCTGATGAGAGAACTTCCTGTCGAATGTAGTTTAGATACTGTCATATAGGCTTTAAAAAAACACTGGGAAATTATTACGTGATTCAAAGTGGCACTAGACCTATCACCAATGTTTCTTATGTATGCAACTAACCAATTATTTTTAAATACTCAGTGGATTTTTTTCATCTCTCCCAAGGTGGCTACGCCTTACCGAAATCCAATTCTGAATCGGGATATTTATACAGCTTATCTTAACACGAAAATAAATGAAGAAATGAAATCCTGATAGCAGTGACTATGTTGGCTCTATCATAATAAGAGCCACAACTTGAATTATTTCTTTGTTTCAACGCGAAAACATTTGCTGCAAACTTACATCTGGTGATTTCCCAAGCGTGGCTTAGATGTGGCACAAGGCCGAAAATATGATGCAGCCAGTGAGTCGAACTCACTATTCAGTCGTAAATGTTCTAGTTAGACAACCTTGCTAACCATTACAATATTTATTTCTGTGAAATTACAGAAAATGTTGCACATGGTCTAAAAAGTGGATGGGGAAAAGGGCGGTCTTCATCTGTCTTAATTTTAAAATTAGCTTGCTATTAGCACTGACCCAAGCATACAAACATCATTCCTAACACCAAAACAATACATTCTTACTAACCTTTCTTAATACATCTACCATAATACCTCATTGTCTGAATGAAAATCCTAAATAGTCCCATATGTACAAATCGTCGTATGTGGGGGGAGGGAGGGTTAAAACAACAAGTTAAAAAGATCCCCAATGAGTATATACAATATGAATTAATCTATTTACAAGAAACTAAACAAAATCATTATTAGTAATAACCCCCCCCACCAGAATACTTAAATGTGGCAGAAACATCGTGCCTCCGATCAATTTATTTCCAACTGGATATCAGGACAGAACCAGAGGCCGAGTATCTTGACTGGCCCATCCGTCCAGAAGAAAGGTTCCATGCACCCAACCGCAAGCCAACGGACTGTGGGTATTAATAGCTTAGAGACGTGTTTCTCAAACGGAGCAACCAGGCTCAGTGATGCACCTAGAAAGGTAGCCAGGCGGCCCCAAGTTAACGGGTGAGTAATTATTTTTATATCTAAAAAAAGGTTAGAGACGCCAAACAAAGCTTCCATGTCTAAATCAATTCTATGTCATTTGATATTTCAAACTGGGTGCCAAAATTCCTTAATTAATTCCTTGACGGATTTAAATCAGTCATTATCGGTCTCTCCAAAAAGAAAAATATTAGATTCTTCATAAATCCAATTAAATTAAAACTCTACAGCTTAAATATACGATGTAATGTACTAAAAAGAAATGCTTCTTTGAGGAGACATCTTTGTTATTTTCAGACTTCATGAATGATTTTTCCTAATTAAAATTTAAAATGTGCCATAGAGTTGTAGTTATTCTATAAGCGCACATTGAATAAAAAATGGTTGAAAAAGAATGGCTTAAAGACAGGAACCTGTAATTAATACTGTTTTTTTTTTATTAAGTTCTATTTAATACCAGATGCTTTTAGAAAACCTTAATTCATACCCCCAGTATATATATATATATATATATATATATATATATATATATATATATATATATATGTATATAACACTGTTTTTTTTTTTTAGAAATCTATTAATAATACTCAAAAAAAATATTTAATTTCTTAAATGATTTTTGTAAGTTAACTTATAATTAATGCCGAATTTTATTTTATCTTTATAGTACAGTTCTTTTTTGTATAAATATACTATTTTTTTAAAATAAATATACCTTTTCTAAAATAAATATATCATTTTTTTCTATAAATAATACCATTTTTTCTATAAATAATACTGGATATTTATTTCATCTTTATAGTACCGTTTCTTTTCCATAAATTTATTTAATTGTTACAAATAATACGATATTTTTTATAAGTAATATTGTATTTGTTTTAGAAATTCAATAAAAAGATGTCGAATTTAATTTTCCTTTTATAATCCTTTTTTTCTTTTCAGAATGCTAAAATTAATATCTGATTTTTATTTAATTTTTTATAATTGTTTCGAGTTTAATTTTTAATAACCTAAATTTAATGCCGGGATATGCCGTTTATTTTGCACCCAAGAGAAAGTACGAAGCAAGCCAAATTCTTTTATACAGTATAACCCCTTACATCCGGAATTTCTTATATTCGAAGTGCTTTACATCCGGAATCCCGCAAATACGCACATGATTTTGAAGTGTACATTTGAACTATTTGGGTGATATGTAACTGATGTAACTTTTGTTTTACAGGACATTTACTTCGGATAATTGCTTAAGCTTATTTCACTCTAAATGGCTTCTATTTGTACAAAAGATGATGGGAATAAGAGGAAAAGAACAACTTTGGAGTTATCGCAAAAAGTGGAAATTTTTAACAGACTAGACGTTGGTGAAAATTCATTGTAACTAATGGCTGAGTTCATCATAGGAAAGTGAAAATTGTATGATATAAAATCTTCCAAAGAAACTATTCTCCAGCATTTACACTGGCACAATGAACAAGGAAATATAAAAACATGATTGTGATGAAACCTGGACTGAAATTAAATATTCTATTGACAAATTTGTCAGTTTTATGGAAAGAAAGCCAGCATTCAGCTATGAAGATTGCAATGACGCACCCAGAGTTAAAAAGTATCCTTCGTTATAAAAATTTCAAGAACAAAAGCAAAATGAAATGTGGAAAAAGTTGAGAATGACATTAGAAGAGAAAGAATCATCATGCAACAGCGATTAAAAATCCTCGTTATATTATTTGTTTTGCATACGTGGTATACTTAATTTAATGAATTTTCATTAACATTACATAATTTATTTCTTTTTCCTTAAAATCAATTCCGTTATATTTCACTCACCAATAGCTGTTTACGATACACATTGAAAATAAATATTACACCTGAATTCACTTAATATTTATTTTTAATCTGAATATAATCCCTCATATCAGGACTTTGTAACCAATTCCTCATATCCAGAAGTCCTACTTAGTCTATTTTTCAGAGATTCTACTGTATATATAAGTTTACCTTCTTACAAAACTGGGAGATGCTTATGAGAATGTGCAGGATTCTGACTGCCAAAATCGAATTTGATATTTGACACAAGCTACCGACAAGCGTAAAGGATTGAAATTTGTGAATGACATTTGATGGGGGAGTGTATGGAGGGAAATAAACCATTTTCCCAAGTTTCGTGGAGACATTATTACCTGTCTTCTTTCTTTGTTAGGTTATTTTTTCTTCATCACTCATTCATTCTTTTCTTCTTTTTTGCCTTTTCATTTTCTTTGATTATATTTTTTCCTTCTTCTTCAACATTATTAACTGCCTTCTTTTTTCTTAGGTTATTTCTTCTTCTTCTTCTTCTTGCCTTTCAACTTCTGATTTTTTTCTTTGCTTCTCCGTTTCATTTTCTTCTTCTTTCGTTATTTTTTCTTCTTCTTCCACATCATTGCCTGTCTTCTCTTCTTATATTTTCTTCTGTTTCTTCTTATTCTTTTGTTTACCTTGTCCTCTCCCTCTCTTCTTCCTTTGATGCTCATTCTTCTTTTTCTTTTTTTCCTCCTCCTCCTCTTTCTCCTTGTATTTCCACATCTTCTTTCCTTGGCGTCTTCTTTGTTTATCCGCTTCCTTTTCTCCTTTCATTATTCTTTTCTTCTTCTTCTTCTTCCCTATTATTTCATGCTTTCATTTATTCTTCTTTCATTTACACCCTTTCCTTCTTCTGGTTACCGAGTTTTTCCTCCTCTTCTTCTATTTCTACCTGCCATATCTTCTCCTTCAAGAATGAGAGGCCCCCTGATGTTCCACGTGACCCCCTAAAACTGACCTGGGTCGACTCTGTGCCAGAAGATAGAAATTAATATTTCTAAGAGAGACACCAAGGAATTCCCATGTGTGATCAAAAATCTCAACGGTGCTTTCTGTCGCGTTCCAATTTGGTGTGATCCAAATGAATTCCCAGGGTTTAACAATTTATTCCACATGAAGTCCCTGTTTGGTCAATAGGTCAGCTAAAATTGTCTGTAATTGTGAAGGAAAACGCCCAATTAGTTAGCCTTAAGAAGTTCAGGACACTTAAGTGGTCAATATTAAGTGAATTCTGAAGTGGTACACAGTGGTTGGAAGTCATAATTGATTCCAAAAAAGAGGCTGCATAGTCTATATGAAAGTGGGTGCTGGGATCGACGATCAAACCCCAGTAAAATAGAGTCTATTTGAATGCTGATTTTCTAGGATTCACTCGTACAATGTTAAATAATCACCACAATCATTCTTCCTCCCAACTATTTTGTGTTGTCATCGTGAATTAAACATAGAAAAAGGATTATGGACACCAGCTTATACGGTCGTTTCCCCCTTACATAAGAGAGACGCAGGTTTATAGAAAATCATTATTTCCAAGGTGAAATAGAAAAATTGTTCAAATCGTGTAACAGCAAAAATCTCTCATTGTTAGATTAAGACCTGAAACATTGTATCTTTGAAATGATTAAAGATATCTTACTGGAATTGTCCGGGTTTTTATAACACTACTAGACTCTACTTTGAGCAATAAGTATGCATAATTACTCTCCAAACTTAACAGAAGAATCGTGATGAAATCGATCATAAAAGAAAATGGCATATTCATCATTAATTAATCATAGCTAAGGAAACTGACGACGGATTCTAATAAAATTCATATATATATATATATATATATATATATATATATATATATATATATATATATATATATATAATTCCAGGATCATTTTCCAACTTATTCAAGATGGTCTTTGCCTTCTCTAACGTTCTAACCTTTAATTAATCTGCTATAGAGTAACAAGGTGCCTCACAGATTACACGGAGGATTTCATTTTTAAGTTTTTGGGTCGAGTTGGATCTTTCCTAATTGATCTCTTTATCTCTAAGTTGAAATGATGATCCTTGTTGCTCTTGTGACCTCCTAATCCAGTTTTCATCTCTACTGTTCCCTCTTTTTCAAACTTATTCACCGTTATCTTGATGGATTTTGAATGGACTTTGAAGATGGAAGCCAAAACTATGAAGGCCTAAAGCATCTTTTCCTCCCAGCATTGCTCATTTGGAAAGACAGTGAGTCTGACACAAAATAATTTTAACCCGCATTCTTTTTAGCGAAATAAATCAAAAGGTTTTTAGTGATTCTTAAGAAAAATGGAGTCAACATGGCTAAATTTCTTATCTGAAATCGTGGAAAAAAAAAGTCACTGAGTTTAGTGATTGTTAAACATTAAACATTTTATGGGATGGATAATTGTGCTGTTATACGATTTGGAAAATTTTGCTGTTACACCCGCTATATGTATGTTTAGTCAAATTTGGGAAAGTTGATCGGATTGAGAACTGATTGAACTAAGTTTAGCTGAATTCTATCTCTACAGAAGCTAGAAAAACACTCGGCTCGATAGATTCCCCCAGGTAATGGTAGCGGTGATGGTTTCACGAGCCGAACAGTCACGCATACGATCGAAGTTTATAGAAATTATTTATCTTCAAGCAATTTTTCATGAAAGTAGGTATCTCAAGTTCAGTATCTGCTCTAAATCTTTTCAATATTAGTGGGGTTTCCTTCCTAACTTTTTAATTAAAGTAGTCTGAAATGCTGAAATGGTAATTTAATCATTACTTTATCTTCGATTTGCAGGTGATATCCATTTTAGCTGTTGCTGTTGTTGGAAGTCCATCAAGCGATGTGCTTTCTGTTATCTGGTTCAGTTCCTTGTGATTCTGTTGCGCCAGTCTGCGAGGTGCGACGAACGTTGGTCTTCGCTAAGATACTTAAGCCTCATTAGATTAAAGCCATTTTTTATCAACAAAAGTCAGATTAAGCAAAAATGGATTATTGCTGCCACATTTGAGATAAAGCTGCTCAATCCTCACTTTCTAGCCTTGACAGAAATCAAAATCATTTACTTTTCTATTCTACTCAGTCTTTCAAGCAGGCGCAACGTTGCAAGTCTGTTACTGCTCTATCCATGGCAAATGTTCAGATGGACTCCATTTTTTTTTTAGTTCCACTATTTCAAAACTTTGCTACTAAGACATTTTTTAAAATCCTTTCATATCAATCAATACCACTAGAACGCGAGGTAGGCGTACAAGGAACAAGAGTGAAAAAGAATGAAAATTCAAAAATTGAAAATGGGGAGGATTACGGAAAAAACAAAAAGTACAGGGTTGAAGAAGACAGAAGATGGCGATTGACGTTGCATTTAAATTTTTGAAGATTGTAGTTATCAGGGAAGCAAAGACTCGGAAGCGAGTTCCACAGGTGGGAATTGCGGGAAAAAAAAAAACTGTTAAAATAGAAGTGACGCTTACATCTAGATAATTCAATTGTGAAACGGTGAGAGCTAGTTGGCAATGTAGTAACTGTAAGCGTTCTGAAAACAGAACGCAGAGAACAAATCACTGTAAGTTCAGACTCGAATATCGGGGACAGAAAGAAATGCCGAAAACTCGATTCGCAGGAACTATCTCACAAATCACAATGCACGTAACCAGTCAGGAAAATAACTCACTCTCCGACGAACGCGATAGCCAAAATACACCAATTTTTCTCTGTCGATTCAAGAACACCAACTGCATTTTTTCTATTCATCGACAACTGGGAGAGGACGCTCAATTTTTGCATATCAAAATACATTTATAGCGACTCCTGCGACGGACTTGTTTTTTAATTTAAATATTCCATCTTCAGCATGTCATGAGGAATACGTGCCCTTTTTTTTTGTAATTTTCTTTTTCGCTACATTTTCCGTCGTAGTATACACGCGATGCGCTCTCGTTTGGTCTGACGAGGTAAGTCACCATTTTCTTTGCTATAGTAACATGCTTAAATCCTTGTAGTCGGGCACACAAAAAAAAAATCATCCGAGCAGTTGCTATGAAAATATTTGTAGAACATATACAGGGAAGCAAGGTCACGTCGGTGAGGAAATCATTGGGTACGAGATGCCGGGTCAAGATCGATTGTATAGCAGAACTTTTTCTGGATTATGTCAAGAATCTCGAGATGCGCAGTAGGAGCACAAGAACAGACATGGCAATAATATTAAATACGCGGACGAATGTTAGATTTTTTAAAAGAGCAAGATGGAATCTGACGAAGTACTCGAAGCACACTCGTTTACACCATGCCCGGAAAGTAGCAAGAAAGTTCCACTCAGCTTTTTTCTCTCCTAAGAACCACCATTTTGCAAAAGAGAATCCTATGTGATGGCTGTCCTGAACATCAATATCGTACCCTCCTAAAGTCAACAGTCAGTCGTTATCTGTAGTCTTTATCCGTATAATATCAACTTCTTACCACTTTTTTTATTCCGCTTATAGTTCAAACCTCATTCATCTTTACCGTTTCTTGTTCTGGGTATGATGATAAACTACATCCAGCAGCAAGGCCAATGATCGGGATATTGGAGGTTTTGAGGCGTATTAAACCACCTCTTAATTGTTACTGTTCCCAGGTCCACCTTGATCTGTGTTGGTAGCACTTGTTAGGGTCCCAGCTACGGGAAACAGTGAACACCCAAACAAAAACAAAACCCTATGAAAGTATAAAAATACATTTTTATAGTAAAATACCAGCAATAAATTTTTATATAAAAATTACCATCACCTATTGATAGTAAAATTAGAAACAATGCAATTTTATAGTAGAATTAACAACAATATATTTTACAGTAAAATGACCAACAATAAATTTTATATCAAAAAGAGAAGCAATACATTTTATCTTTTCGTTGAGGGCGTTCAAAAATTTTAAATTTCATCATTAAATAACCCATAGAAGTAGATATGTCACTAAACAAAATCAACCAATCAACCTAACGATTTCAACTGTAGTACCCTCCCTTGTCTGGCTCTTAAGCTTTGTTTTAGGTAAAATTAAGCAAAAATAAAAACAAAAGGAGCACAATTAGCTCGTACTTATTACCCTGTTGTGATAACCAGCTTCTAATTATTCAGCATACAGAAGAACATATAGCTTTTTTTATCGTCCGTTTCATATGCCTTCCTCGTCCTCTGAACAGAACTCGAGAATTATGTTACAAATTCATGATGGTCGTCTTCGAGTATAGAATCCAGAGGTTGCTAGTGAATATTTCGGAGACAGTAGGAAATCGTAGTTCAGGTTCGCAGTGGATATCGTAGCAGAGCGTAGTTCTTCCTTCTGGCATCTTCGCCTGACAAGTTGGCACTGGTCATTCCGGTAGGTTAAACAAAGATGGCCGCCTTTATACACGACGGATAGAATGTTCTGCGGCTTCTAATTGGTCAACCTTCTATTGGTAGACTATAAAGTGAGTCAGGGTATTTTGATTGGCTCACTAGTTACACAGTATATACACAAAAGCTGTAACACGTTTTCCCTTGTTTCTTGTTTAGGATTATGTTTTCAGTTCCATCTAAAGATCTCTGATTCTCTTTCACTCCCAGTGAGTAATGGCATTATCACCTTGCTTGTGCTGAAACGGTTAAACAAATATTACCAAGAGTAGCAACACGGGATAATAATGCTTGATTTTTGAGATGGAAATCTTTCTTCTCCAATACAAGACTCGACAGCCACACAAGTTAGGTGATTAAAGTTCAAACATATCCATTATCTTTGGTTATCGGATGTCTTATAAAGAAACGGTTAGGAAGAAAACTCCTGTCAATATTTGTTATAGCATACCTACGGACGATAATGGGTATGTCCCCATTCACGTAAATATAGTTGTAAATACTGTATGTCCGTTCGCAATCGGAGATTCGTCTCCAGCTGTGCTGGTCAAACTCTCTGGCTCCGGGCAGAGAGGATCTCCAGACGAGGCTATGTCGAAGGGCAGAGTCTCGTCTCGGGAAATAGCTACCGACCCTGTTTTATACGGGGTCAACGGAGAATTTTGGCCGAGCCTACGTGCTCGGACACCCCACTTTAAATTTGGCTTTGTGCCACATCTGACCACTTGTAGCGGTTGATAGATATCCTGAAATATCCTGCAGTTGGAGATTCATTGTGGAATTCAATTGACTCACTTCTAGGAGTTGACTACTACTTCTACGCGCCGATGGTGTATCTTGTATGTGCTGTTCTTGTCCTAAGTATTATCGTTCATTACGAACCTTCGTTTGATTATTCTATTCAGTAACCTTCCCTAAGTTGCAACTATATTAAAAAGAGTTGTAAGAGTTGGTGGACTAGAGGAGTCTGTTTTCCTGACAAATAAAGATATGTTAAGATTTTATAAATTTAAAGAGAAATTTTTTTATAAATTTCAGCGGGCAGTCCGGCTAATAAGAAACGTCCTTAAACTTTGCAGATATGCTGTATTTTTGGTTGCTAGATACCTTGGGTCGACATTACCGCAAAGATACAATCAACTGTATCCCTGGCCCCAACTGAGCGCTTATTCCCAACGTTGTCACAATGTTATGGTAACGTTGTGAAGTACTGTAGTGGAAAGAATCCCCAATGGTCAATGGTTACGTTGTTCGGAATATAATGACCGATTTTAGAATAAACATTTTGTGTTCTAATATATTATTATAAAAGTTGCAAAAATATATATTACTCATTCCTAATGATTAAACTGTCCTCTTTCTTAATTTTAAAATACCATCCGATTTCGGAATTCTGTTCTTAAATATGTGACGCAACATATATATATATACTTTGGAATAGAGTATTAGTTTCTCCGGAAAATAATGTCCGATTTTAAAATAAACCTTGTGTGTTCTAATATATTATTATAGTAGTTGAAAAAAATATTACTCATTCCTAATGATTAAACTGTCCTCTTTTTTATTTTTGAAATACCATCCAATTTCAGAATTCTGTTCTTCAATATGTGACGCACCCAATAATTTGCTTGGAAAATAATGTCCGATTTTAAAATAAACCTTGTGTGTTCGAATATATATTATAGTAGTTGCAAAAATATTACTCATTTTGATTAAACTGTCCCTTTTTATATTTTGAAATACCATCCAATTTCAGAATTCTGTGTTCAATATGTGACGCACCTAAATATATACTTTGAAAAAGAGTATTTGCTCAAAAAAAATAATGTCCGATTTTAAAATAAACCTTGTGTGTTCTAATATATTATTATAGTAGTTGAAAAAATATTACTCATTCCTAATGATTAAACTGTCCTCTTTTTATTTTTGAAATACCATCCAATTTCAGAATTCTGTTCTTCAATATGTGACGCACCCAATATATACTTTGGAAAAGAGTATTTGCTTGGAAAATAATGTCCGATTTTAAAATAAACCTTGTGTGTTCTAATATATTATTATAGTAGTTGAAAAAAATATTACTCATTCCTAATGATTAAACTGTCCTCTTTTTTATTTTTGAAATACCATCCAATTTCAGAATTCTGTTCTTCAATATGTGACGCACCCAATATATACTTTGGAAAAAGTATTTGCTTGGAAAATAATGTCCGATTTTAAAATAAACCTTTGTGTTCTAATATATTATTATAGTAGTTGAAAAAAATATTACTCATTCCTAATGATTAAACTGTCCTCTTTTTTATTTTTGAAATACCATCCAATTTCAGAATTCTGTTCTTCAATATGTGACGCACCCAATATATACTTTGGAAAAGAGTATTTGCTTGGAAAATAATGTCCGATTTTAAAATAAACCTTGTGTGTTCGAATATATTATTATAGTAGTTGCAAAAATATTACTCATTCCTAATGATTAAACTGTCCTCTTTTTTTTATTTTTAAAATAACATCTAATTTCAGAATTCTGTTCTTCACTATGCGACGCACTCAATATATACTTTGGAAAAGAGTATTAGTTTGTTTGGAAAATAATGTTCGATTTTAAAATAAACCTTTGGTGTTCTATATATTACTATAATAGCTGCACAAATATATATTACCTATTCCTATTGATGAAACTGTCCTCTTTGTTAATTTTATATCATTCTATTTCGGAAATCTGTTCTTAAATATGTGACGCACACTTTGGAAAATAGTATTACTTTGTTCGCAAAATAATGTCCGATTTAAAAATAAACCTTTTGCTTTCTCATATATTAATAGAATTACCCATTGCTAAGGATTAATGTGTCTTCTTTGGTAATTTTTTATCAGTCTTTTCGAATTTAACTTAAAACATCATTTACCCTTCATCTTGAACATATAAACAGAAGAGATACGTTTACTTTTTTGTATAAGTTCAAATTTGGGCATAATGCTTCTCAAACTGCTGCGAACATTAACAGAGCTTCATGATCGGAGAATATGGCGCTGGTTTCTGAAGTTCCACAGTGGCGATACGAGTCTCTAATTGGTAGAGGATGCCCATCTGCAATTGGTAATCAGCATCTGATAAAAGCAGACAAAAATAAAAAAAAAGTACATAAAACTGTCCGAGAAACATCTCTGATAATGGTGCCAGCGTTTCAACAATATCGGACCATCTCAAGAGAATTGACAAGGTGAAGAAACACAATAAATGGGTTCCACATGAACTCAGTGAAAGTCAAAAATTTTGACGATTGGAAGTTTGTTCGATGCTACGTCGGCAAAATTCGAATGTTACATATCTTGATTGAATAATAACTTGTGAATTGTAAATAGATCATCTATGACAATCGCGAACATTCGACACGATGTCTTGATCATGACGAAAATCGAAACATTATGAACAGAAAATTATACTGACTGTCCGGTGACCTACAATTGGAGTTATTCATTACAGCTTTCTGGGATCTGATCAGAGAACCATTGACAAAGAATGTGTGGAATGCACATTGAATTAAGCAATATGCAACCGGTAGTGATTAATCAATGAGGTCTAATTTTGCTTCATGAGTATGCTCGGTGACATGTTGCCAATATGACACTGCAGGCACTGATCGACTTGAGAAAAAAAGACATCAACCATATTCCCCTGATCTCTTGATAAAACAAAAATATTTATAGAAAAACACAGAGAAGCTACGAAGTGGAAAAGTAACTGTAGCCTAGATGCTAGGTCAAGATCGATAACATTGCAGATTCTTATTTGCATTTTGCCAAATAATTCTCGAGATATATAGCAAGAGCGTCAGATATTGCAGCACTGTTCAGTGAGGTGACGAATGGTCGGCTTCAAAACGACAAGATGGATACTAGCGAGAAAAGAATGCCTGGCACATGAACCGATTTTCTTAGCAGTCCTACTTCACTTTTTCTTCTTCTTCTTTATTTTCTTCTTCTTCTTTATTTTCTTCTTCTTCTTCTTCTTCTTCTTTCACATATTGATATTGATGTTGTTATCGTTTTCTTCTTCCTTTTGCTTTGATTCCGTTTTACTCGTTGATTGTCCACTCCCGCTTACTTCACTTCTTCTTCTTTTTTTTTTCTTCTTCTTCTTCTTCTTCTTCTTCTTCATTATTCTCTTCTTCTTTTTCTTCTTCTTCTTTTTCTTCTTCTTCTTTTACATATTGATAATGAAGATGTTATCATTTTTGTCTTCCACCCGCTCCTACTTCACCTTTTCTTCTTCTTTTTCTTCTTCTTCCTCTTCTCCTTTCACCGACTGATATGTTTGTTGTTATTGCCTTCTCTTTTTCTTCTCTTTTTCTTCTCTTTTTCTTCTCTTTTTCTTCTTCTTTTTTCTTCTATTCTTTTCCGTTTCCTTTTACTCTGATTCTATTGTAGTTGATGATTTTTCTTCTCCGCATCCTCTACCTTCTTCTTCTTCTTCTTTTTCTTCTTCTTTTTCTTCTTCTTCTTCTTCTTCTTCTTTCCATTCTACTCTCTTTCACATTTATCTGTTCAAAATCTGCGCATCCATTGCCCAACAAATCTCCAGACAAAAGGGTCAAAGGTTCGCCAAACAGCCATAGAAGCCAGTGAAATGATGCAATGGACAAACCCCGATGAAGTCATTAGGTCATTTCCAACCATCTTTTAACTCTCCATCCTTAACAAGCCAGCCTCTGAATCAATTGAGATGTTTTCTTGTTGATTTATTGACTGTTATCAAGAAACGTCAGAAAGAAATAAACATACATATCGATGTCAAAATTCAGGAATTTATACGCAGGGCATTGGACTTTGTGTGGATATCTTAGTCGATAACAAGTAAATTGGCTGATAAGTAAAATGAACGTATATATATATATATATATATATATTATAAATTACCTACACAGTAGAGAAAAACCATATATTAAATCAGTTAATTTTTAATATTTGTGCTCTGTAAATTTACATTGAGCACCGTTTTGTAAAAATAAAAATAAACAATAAGAAGAACACCGGATTATATATCTTACTGTTCTTTCATTATATATATATATATATATATATATATGAAGAAATTTTGAAAAAACAAACAAAAATCCTTAAATGTAGTTAAAATGAAAGAAATGTCGACGTCTGACGTTTCGGTTTAATAAACCTTTTTCAAGACAATATTCATCAAAATACAATTCAGTTCAATATGACAAATACGATGGACATAAAAACACAAGTCTCATTCAGAACAGATAACTGAAAATTTTTTATTTTTATTTTTTTGATGCTGTCGTCAAATAAGAAAAGCCTAAAGCTCCAGTCAACTACTTTTTAGGACTTCATACGGCATTCTATCTTTTCATGATATTTTTGGGATCAAGTCAAATAAAACCCCTGTTGTTGTTATTCTGTCAATCGGAAAACGACCGGACATGTAATATCGCTGGTCGCTAGGAAAACAAAGTAAATAAATATGGTGACTAGAAAAAGAAAAGTTTTTTTTTTCCTCAGAAAATAATAAAACTGAAAACAAAAAAAAACATAAACTTTCATAAATAAATTTCATAAATATATAAATTTTATATAGTTATCTGTTCTGAATAAGACTTGTATATTTTTATGTCCATCGTATTTGTCATATTGAACTGAATTGTATTTTGATGAATATTGTCTTGAAAAAGGTTTATTAAACCGAAACGTCAGACGTCGACATTTCTTTCATTTTAACTACATTTAAGGATTTTTGTTTGTTTTCGATAAAATTTCTTCATTCTGTCCAAATATTTATATCCATTTACACTTCATATATATATATATATATATATATATATATATATATATATATATATATATATTCATTCAAAAATTATAACGTAAATGTTATATAATATTAAAAATAACCATTTTGTTTCAATACTTTGGTGTCTCATCAAGTGATAGTGTTGAATGTAAAATAAAGAGTTTTAAAAGCATTCATATTGACCAAACACTCCTCGATAGGAGAAACGCTGTTACAAAAGCTGCAATGACCAATCAAAATACAAGTCTATGAGAATTCAAAAGCTTGACAACGAAACTTCGTTTTCATTATTAATGCCTCAATGTTAGAATTAGACTAAAATAGAAATTCTTACCAATTAATATTAAATTTTTCTATAAAATTGAAAATTAAAAATTACCATTTTAAAATTTAAATTTAATCTGTATTAAGTTTAAAATATTATAAAAATATTTAAATAAGAAACTAAGGAAAAATATTTATTTATTTATTTATTTTTTAATTGAAAGGCCAAAACATCAGTTAGAATAAACGTTAATCAAATGGGGATGTAAATCTTCGTTACAACTTAGACACATTTGAAATGGTAATCTGGGCAGGGGTGGATGAAATCTTGCAAAAGACAATACATACACAATCAGATTATAATACACAAACGACATATTTAGATATATAGACACGCAAAAACAACGAAACAGGAAATAGATTTCCGCGACCCCGCCCCCCACAAAAAAATAGGCAACATATACATACAATGAAAGGCATATATAAGCGATCATAGACACGTACATTAATAAAGGCACATACACACATAAATAATAAAGACATACAATTATGTTATAATTTTCGAATAAATTATATTTTCTCTACTCTGTATTGAGCACTCTTTAAGAATAGTTTTTTTTGGTTATTGAATTAATTCCACGGATACCATACTTTCTTTCTCTCTCTCTCTCTCTCTCTCTCTCTATATATATATATATATATATATATATATATATATATATATATATATAAATGTATTTATGAAGAAAATAGATTTAGAAAACCCCAAAAAACATGAATTTTGTTTTTAATGTTTAATTTAAAACCCAGTAATTTTAAAAGTTCCATCTTCAGGACATATTCACTTGAGGATTAAATGGAACTAATGTCTTTAAAAAAATTTACGATGGACATAAAATTAAATCTCTTAAAATCTTTTCAATTTTGAAACATAGTTATATATATAAAAACATATTTTAAATCAATTAATTTATAATATTAATATATGTAAATTTTATTGAGCACTATTTTTAAAAATAAAATTTTTTTATTTATAAGAACTTACTCCTTCTTTCTTTATAAAAATATTTCTTTAATATATATATATTCTGATATATATATATATATATATATATATATATATATATATATATATATATATATATATATATATATATATATATATATATATATATATTCTGTATATTTCTTTGTAAACTTAGACATTTTACATTAACAGGTAAACGTATTGACCACCGTTTTTTGTATGAATGAGCGGCGCAATATCTTATTTTCTCGCTCGAGGCCAAGGAATACAGTCGGTATGACGTTTTCTGTCAATGTAACTGTCCTCATCAATTCTCGAGAAGAGGATGCGTAAATATGTTTATGAGTCCCAAATATAGGACGAAACGGGCGATCCAATGCTTTCTGCATTCTGTTGAGGACTTTTCTTAATGATTTCGATGAATTACATAATTATCTAATCCGAACTGGAATAATATTATATAAATAAATATATATATATATATATATATAAAAATTTACATGCTATATATATATATATATATATCTATATATATATATAATACAAAAAGAGAATAAAATGCTAATTATGATGAGCGAAGATCAATATCTTCAATATGTTTAAAATGATCCTGAAATATATATATTTGAAATTTATTTCAATAATTTATGCGCTTTCGATCCTTTGCTGTGATTAATTAATGATGAACATGTCGTTTTCGTTTACAATCGATTATATCACGATTCCTCTTTTAGGTTTGGAGAGTAATTATACACTCTTATTGCTCAAATTAGAATGGTTTAATGTTCCTTGAAAACCTCGGAGAATTCCAATATGTTATATTTAATCATTTCTAAGATACAACGTTTCAAAGTTTAATCTAACAATTGGACAATTTTTCTGTTACCCGGTATATTGATTTCGAAACTTTCATGTGAAAATCGGTATTAGCCTTACACAACAATGAGAACACATCCAGGCTACAAGACCGAGAACACTTTTGTTTTTTATTCAAACGTCCAGGTATCTCTGATCGTAATATATTAACGCATCTGTTTTACCTTGCGAATAATAGCCGATACATGTTGGTTGACCAGGGCTTCCGACCTTAATAAAATTAGAGACTAGATTGTAATCCTATACTGGATTCGCACACCCAGATGTTCAAGTAGACAGTGAATTATTTTTCCGCGAGAGAACTACCAGACTTTTAACTGTCAATAAAATCAAGTTTCCGAGTGTCAAATTAAGTACCCGCTGTCCTAAGTCGGATGTAGGCAATTCTTGTTGTGGGCTGCTGTCAAAGACGGGCAGAAGCGAAATCGATGGTATCTCTGGCCGAAAGGAAGACCGGGTCTATTCGTCTGTCGTGAGAAAAAGAGAGTGATAGCAGCGAAGTCACCTATCTACTCCCCTGGCCGTACTAGTTGGATAGTTTATAAAGATCCCATTATATTGAAAAAAGGATTCGTATTTTTCCCAGTTTTTGTTCAACCGATTGAATAGTTACACACACACACACACACACACATACATACATATATATATATATATATATATATATATATATATATATATATATATATTTATATATGTAATCAAATATATGGATATAGATCCGACAGTATGAATAAAAATATACTGAGAAAACCCCAAAAAATCCTAATATGCGATTATGCTGTTTTAATGTTTAATGTCAACGTCGGACGTTTCGGTCTAATAGTCCATCTTCAGGACATATTCACAAAACATAATTAACATAGACCATATACAATTCAACATGAAAAAGACGATGGACATAAAAGCAATACCAATCCAAACAGATAACTGAAATCTTTTATAATCACGCACACGCATTATATATATATATGTGTATATATATATATATATATATATATATATATATATATATATATATATATATATATATATATATATATATATATATATATATATATATTATTGATTAATTAATATCAAATACTTAAAATCCATACTTATTTAATTTTTTATTTCATGAGAGCTCTAAAAACAACTCCTCTCAATCTTCATGTCTTAAAAAAATGTTTTTTTTAATTAATAATAATTTTACTCTGTCTTCTGACATATAGATTCTCCTGGATCTATATACCATATCGAATCATTACTATATATATATATATATATATATATATATATATATATATATATATATTCTGTATCTTTTCTTTGTAATTCTTAGTTCATTTTGAAAGTTGTTAATATATTTTCCCCAGCGTTTTTTGTATCAAATTAAAGGCAGATCATCTTATTTTCAGAATCGCTCGAAAGCAAGGAATCCATATAGCCTTTTTCTGAAATGAATCCAAGTCCTCATCCAAATCTTAAGAATAGGTTGAAAGTAAATATGTTTTTGTAATTCGCCGCGGAGGATGAACTTGGAGGCGATAGAATGTACTTGGATAGGAAAAAACTACGGGACCTTCCTTAATGAATTTCTACTTGACATCAAGAAACTGATTAGAGAACTGGAGGGAATGATTATAATAAATAAATAGACATAATATGCCTATACGAAACAAAAAGAAACACAGGAAAACACACACGCACACACATATATCTTTATTATAGGAGATTAAAACAAAAACGTGTTTAAAATCGCTATACAATAACTTCCATGTTTCAGCACTAAGTTGTGCCTCGTCAGACGATGGTAAATAACTGATAAATAACTTATTTTAAATTTCGTTGTTTTTTGGGCTTTTTTTATTAAAATTAAATGCTACAGACAGTTGAATTATACTCGATTTGTTATTATCTATACCTGGACATCGATCTATCGATTTCTTTCTCTCTCTCTCTCTATATATATATATATATATATATATATATATATATATGCAGTGGGTAGCAAAAGCAAAAGTGGTTTTAAATTTTCCTTCTATGTTTTGATCGACAATGTTCGTTTAAATATTTCGTTGAAATTGATCTGTTATTTTTTGAGATATGTAACAAAAACCAATGTGTTAAATACATTTTTGCTATCCACTATATATATATATATATATATATATATATATATATATATGTGTGTGTGTGTGTGTGTGTGTGTGTTTTAAGCATTTCCTAAAAAAAAAAAAAGCAAGGCAGGGAGTGCCACTAGCTGTAATGAAAGGGGTTACAGAAAGAATGGTAGCAAAGTAAAAAGGCGTGATAGGGGAAAGAGTGAAGAGAAGGACGGGGAATTGACCAAGGCATCTGGAGATATCGATTGACATTGCATTTGAATAGTTGGCGATTATAGCTATCAGGGAAGGAAGTAAGAGGAAGGGAGTTCCGCAGACGGGAAGTGCAAGACATGAAGCTATTGGAGTAGAAGAGACGGTTACAGTTAACCGTTTCGACAGTGAAAGGGTGGGACTGAAATGCCGACCTAGTAGCACGCTTAAATTTATGCAGTTTGGGAACTAGCGAAAGTAGCTCATCTGGGTTAGTTAACGTGAAAGTATTTGTAGAGAAGGCAGAGGGAGGCGACAGCTGAAATCCTTACAAAGAGATTGGAAAGAAAAAAAAACTTCAAGAGTTACAATCAGAGAGCAAGACATGTAAAAAAAAATATAAAAACACTCCCTGTTACTACTACACATGCAGTTGCTGCATATTAAGTGTGCACACATATGCAGCACAAAAAGAAAAAAAAAGACCTAGTTGAGCATTTGCTCCACCGAAGGGTACACACACACACACACACACACACACACACACATATATATATATATATATATATATATATATATATATATATATATATATATATATATAATTATGAAATGGACAAAGTGAGGACAATTATTTTAAAGACATTTTATGTATATACATTCTTTTTATAGATACATATACATATGTATTTATAAAAAAGATTGTATAAACATAAAAAAATATATATATATATATATATATATATATATATATATATATATATATATGAACACAGAAGTCAACAATTAGAGGCGACAGTCTATTTCATGCTAGAGACGATTGTCAGGCCTGACGATTGCTTTATGGCAACAAAACAGCCTATCGCGAATAATGTAAACTTCTATATTCACTATATACACACGCTTTCATCCTCCTTGGGATTACCCATACGGATTACCAAATTTTCCATAATAGTTTTTATATATATATATATATATATATATATATATATATATATATATATATTCAGCAATTTTTTATTTATAAACGTTTGGTTAGTTAGATTAATATGTCCTCTTTTAATCTTTATAACTTATTTTATCCTTATTTCAGATCATTTACCAAGTTTACATATTGAATATAAAATCCCAGGGTCTGATTAAAATATATACGATTTTGGTTCTACAACGCAAATCTAAATTTCGATTTTAATCTTTCACTGGATTATATTCGATCTATGTTATTAAAGCAGAATCATTGGATTATGTGCATAGACAAGAAAGATGATGATGGTGAAAAATAAAAATAAATATGTGTTCATTATTTAAATTATTCAGACTATTGTCCTCATCTTTGTCGCCATATTTATTACAACGTTTCGGCCGTTGTACGCTCCGGCCTTCTTCAGGTGGTTGGAATGTCGAACTGAAACTTTTATTTCGCTCACTGGGGTAGACTGTTCCACGTGCCATGTTTAATGTATGTCAGTTATCAGTTGTCTCCTGTTAATTCCACTCTGATAGTTCTCCACTGCCTTAACCGGGTATTGAACTCACACTCTTTGGGTCCTGTCACTGGATCTAACCAACGCCTTTATCCACTGTGCCATGTGTCCTCGAGAAGAAGGTCGGCGAGTACAACGGCCGAAACGTTGTAATACATATGACGATAAAGATGAGGACAATAGTCCGAATAATTTATATAGTGCACATAATAACTCATCCCAGAAATATAGACGGAAATATATGTTATAGAAAATAAATACTTTTTGTTGTTGTTTAATCATTAACATATTCGTGTACCCATATAATAGTGACTTGGTAAAAGTCATTCGTCTAAAATTTAATGTTCGTCTTGTTTTTTTTGTTGTTTTTTGGGCTTTTTTTTTATTAATCACAGTTATCTGTTCACGACGAAAATAGAAAACGCCAAGCAATTATTATTTGGCGGAAGGAAATTAACAAAGCAATTTTATTTCATTTCGATTCAAATTAATTTTTAATTTTTCTGTAATTATTCTTATTTTGCAGGGTTTTTTGTGCTTTATTTTCTTTTTCGATTCTGGAATTAGTAATCAGCATTTTGACATTTTACTGGTTAAAAAATAAAATTATGTCGGATAAAAAGCCAACATTAAGAAAAATAATGTGTATCACATTAATGATTAAAGAAACTAATTAATTGAAGTTGAGTTGGGATAATTAAAAAAATAATAATTTCTTCATGCCTAACGTATAGTGAAACTAGCCAAAAACCTTCTCCTAAAAAAAAAAAAAACAAGACCAAAAACAAATGCCATTTGCTGTAATGAAAATTCTAATCAGAAAGAATCGTGTAAAAATCGAAAAACCATTTCGGGTGCAGCACACTTAAGAGAAATGTCTTCGTCTATGCATTTATTTATTTATTTTACATTTTTCCCGACTAAAACCAGACATTTTTCTGTGGCTGATTTTATCAAAATCAGATATGCAGATGAGACTTGTGGGTGAAATGATTTCATTCGATCGATTCATTTCTTACGGTTTATCAACCCTTTGCAGGTTGTTTAAAGCCAGAAAATATTTGTTACATTGTAAGATTTATATTTTTTCAGATAATTATGGCGATGCTGACTATAACATATACCGAACAGGAGAGCAAAGATGAAGTTTTAGAGAAATTGGAAATTAAACATGGCACGTGGAACTAGACAAAATTTGTGAAGAGCTATGTTCATTGTTCGGAGTTAACTTCTTTAAAGAGGCAAGCGATTTGGCCCAAGATCTGAATGGTCTTTTATCAAGATCCCATCCGGTTTTGAATTAAGACTGCCTACTCTGTGGCTGAAAAAAATATCCATATAGCATAATGCTCTCGCTAGAGAGCTAAAGTCTTAGTACGTTGATCTTCTCGCGGAATATTTTTCCACTTTTTCAGCAAACAAAAAAAAACGGCGTCCCTACTCCCAAGACACATGGTTTTTGCTACCTATTAAGCAAAGAAGCTGCCCCAACTCAAAAAAAAAAAAAAAAAAATGGCCACCTTTTTAAGATGACGGCTAGAAATATTTAGACAAACTTTTAAACGCTTGGTTTGAATCTTCCTTCGTCAACTTTCTAGATGGCGTGCTTGATGCGTCTTTCGAATGGAGTCCCTACCGGGACAAATCCCGAGTAACTCAACCCCACCAAATAATTCTTACTGCGTATCAGATTATCCCTGATGCCGCAGAGGAATTTCCTTGTCAAACGTGATGATAATTTTACATTCCTTCCTCGTATCTTAAGGCCTTTCTCCGTGTGCACATTCTAGAATTTCCTAATAATTCTTTGAACTTTTGGAACTGGCAATTAGAATTTCTCTGTAACATTTACCTCCTTGCGGAAAGTCACAATCCTTAACTTAAAGACATTGCCAAATTCTTTATACTGTAAAATTCCTGACAACCGGATTAAAAAAGGCCTTCCGTATATGAAGAAATGGTTACAAATTCCGGATATAAGGGGTTATATTTAAATTAAAATAAAAGAACTGAAATCAAACTTAACATTTATTTTCAATGTTTTATAGTGTGACGTGGTCCCCCTGTCGCAGCGCCAACTGTGACGTTCTATCCTGATCTACCACGGCGCCAGTTGTGACGTGGCCGTTCCAGGGTCCTATCCCGGTCACGATACCAGTAGTGACGTCCCTAAACAGCACCAATTGTGACGTCCCTAAACAGCACCAATTGTGACGTCCCTAAACAGCACCAATTGTGACGTCTTCGCCGCGTCAGTCGTGTTGTCTCGTACTGTGACGACCAACTGGCTTGGTATCGGTCGCGGCACCCAAATGTGACGTTCTAACCTTTTGATGATTCGGGTGGGAATCTGGTTAGATTTGATATCAGCCTCGCCGTTCCCAGCTCGCTTCCAACGCCTGGTTACCAAGGTAACTGCACTGATCTCCAGTCTGCCTACCCACGTTGTGAATTGATCTTAGACAGACGAGATCAAACAGGGGTTGGGGCCGTAATGCAAATTGAGTTCAACGGGGGTGATAACACACAAATATGCATAAAAGAAAATAAAATGAAAACTCAAAAAGTTCAAAGTATCAAAGAAAAAGGTAACAAACTTTATGTCTAGTTGTTCGATACATAGGACTGCATCTATCTCCCGACCCGTTCTGTGGATTGTGACACGTCGCTTTCGCTAGGCAAGTTTTAACGCTTCAAGTTGTTTGCTCTCTAAGAAATTTGTGTTTCGGTGTGTCTTTGGACGAAAGTCGAAAAAAACTTATTTCGGTGGTCTAGTTCTAAGTCGCTCTTCAAAATAATTGTTCTTGGTTGGAAAGGAGTCCAAAATTTTGCGTGAATCTTGGTCAGCTATCTTGAGGCGGCTTCAACTCTGGAAACTCATCTCTGCCGTTCGTGACTGAACTGATTTCTGCCTGTTGGGGCCTCGTTTTTATTGACGCCGTCAAAAACCGGGTTGGGTCTGTTGGCGTCGGGGAGTTCCTCGATAATTCTAAATACATATCCACCTCTTTTATTTCTGGTTAGGGATTTTCCACTCTTTTCCATTTTTTGGTAACTTTTTTTCTACTCCCACTTTCTCACCATGCTTCTGAGGGGCGTGAACTGCCCTCCTCACTTCTTCGTAGCGGCTTCTCATACTTATACTCTGGATGGGGGCGTCGACAGTCTTCTTCGTGCGTCACGTGACCACTCTCGTCCAATGAGGTCTTGGTCGGGTATCTTTCCCCCTCCTTCGTGCGTCATGTGATCACCACTTGGCCAATGACGTCTTAGTCGGGCGTGAACAACCCGCGGCTTTGTTTTGGAAAAGAAATACCTTGTTTAACTAAAAAAAATTAATGATCTCTCCTCTTTCTCTTTTTCTTTCTTTCAAATCGCCGTTATCATGAACGGATAATGTGACAACTCTTTGTTCAACACGTGGCGTTTGTCAATCAGTTTATCGGTAATGCATCATACGGCTGGATTTTCCGACATGGTCTAAGAAAGGAATTTTCTCCAAGTTCTCAGCCAGTCTGACGTCTCCGAGGCAGTAATAAAAACATTTCTTATTCCATTCATTTTCCTTCGGTTCATGTGTCTGATAACATAATTTTATTATCGCAGGGCAAGAGTCTGTTTTGTCGAAAAGAGCTTAACTAGTGAGACTACTTGTGTGGGATTTTAATTTTCCATGCCCAGCTAAGGCTCCAAGCTACACCTGTGTTTTGTCAATTATCAAAATCTAACGTTTTCAAGTGGACTTTCTTTGGTGAACATTTCTTGATAACACAATTACATTCGCGCGGACAAGTGGGGAAATCGGTCAATGCTTGCTCGCAGGTGGCCTTTTAATTTTTGATAGTAAGATGCTTTCTCGTACCAATAGTTTAGATAACACTTCCCTACCCACTCAATATCATTGTTATTGTAATGACACTCCTTTCGGCATTTGCCACTTATCCAAAATAACCCTTTTCTTTCTTTTTGCCTCTTAAGCCGTGTGTGTGTGTTCGTCTATGATCCGTCTCGCATTACTTCTTCCTCCCTTTCTTCTTTTTCTTTCTTTCAAATCGCCTTGATGCATGGTGCCACAATAGTAAACAAAATAAGCTATTGTTGAGTGAAATATAACTGAATTGATTTTAAGGAAAAAAGAAATAAATTATGTAATGTTAATGAAAATTCATTAAATTAAGTATGCCATATATGCAAAACAAATAATGTAACAAAGATTTTTTAATCACTGTTGCGTAATGTTTCTTTCTCTTCTAATGTCATTCTCAACTTTTTCCGTATTTCGTTTTGCATTTGTTCTTGAATTTTTTTTAAACGAAATACACTTTTTAACTATTCGTGCCTTATTAAAATCGTCATAGCTGAATGCTGGCTTTCTTTCCATAAAACTGACAACATTTTCAATAGATTTTTGAATTTCAATCCAGGTTTCATCACAATCATGTACCTCGTCGTTATCCTGTTGCAGATGTGTCTCGTTGTCATCCTTTCTTCTTATACTGTTATGTTCCAAGTTCCTTGTACCACGGTAATGGTCCAAGGTTAGAACCAATGAAAGAATAACACGAACACAGGCATGGAATACAAAGATATATTACAACAGAAATATAATACAAAGAAGTAGAAGTATTAGTAATGACTATCAGATTTGGTTAGAGTGAACTATGTTGTCTCGACAAGTATCACTATTCAAATGTCCTTACAATATGCTCTCAATTATCTCTCCTCGTCTTACAATCTCCTCATACCTCTTGAGAGGCGCAGTATTTATAATGTCAGGAATAGTCCATTATTATTATGGGTAAGTTCCCATAACATATTCCCATCATCTTTTGAACCAATACAAGCCATTACGGTGAAATAAGCATAAGCAATTATCGAAAGTAAATTTCCTGAAAACAGAAATTTCAAATCAGGTACATATCACCCAGATAGTTCAAATATACACATCAAAATCATGTCCGGGTATTCGGGATTCCGGATATGAGATACTTCGGATATGAGGGATTCTGGATATGAGGGATTCTTTTAAATAAAAAAATATGGAAGAAAAGTGTTAAGGACCATGGCTGCCTAAAGCTCTGGAAGGACATAATATTTGAAAAATGAAGGCAATAATATCTGTCTGAAATGGAGATTTCTCTTTGAATTACTGAGATGTAGTGTTATCATTATTTACACTATTTCTATTTGGACTATTGTCTTCATCTTTGTTGTTTTATCACAACGTTTTGGGGCATTGTGCTCTCCAGCTTTCCTCAGGTGTATATCGATCCGAGTAACATGCAGGTAATTCTGAACTGAGTCCTTTATTTAATCTACTAGGATTAGATTATGTCTAGAGATAGTGTCTAGTTCTTTTATTTATTACTGTTCAGTTATTATACGGCCGTAACGTCGTGATAAAAACAAAGATGACGTCAACAGTGTGAATATAAATAGTGTAAGTAACGAAACTTACACATAAAAAATAGGTTTGAAATATAAAATAATTTTTTCTTAATTGTTTTCTTCCGATTGAGGAGATAATGCCACTAAGACGCACCTGGGTGCGAAAAAGTATCAGAAAACATTATTTAGGAGAAAAGACAATAAAAGAACATTATTTAGGAAGAAATAAGATAGAGATTGGCATTATATTTAAATTTACGATGAAAAATATAGTAAAAAAAAATCACGGATATACGGGAGATATATTCAAAACTAGCCTAGAAGCCGCCATTCGGGCGGATTTTAGGCTGGCTACTGTGTAGGGATTTTAGGCCTTTTACCTTCAACGCCCTATGTATGCAAATGTTATAAGAATTTAGTAAATAATAAAATTATTTTATATTTATTAGACTACTTACCTCGGCATAATCTTTCTTCGTATACGCAGCCATAGTTTCTTTACATTTATTTTGCCCGCAATTTTTATTTTCTTTTGAACTCACCATTCTTTTTAATCTATTCAAATAAAGTCACTCTTGAAAGACATTACGGAACAGGAAGTATGCCATATGTCAAATACGTCAAAGTAAGCGTGCTGGAAAAAGAAAAAAAATCATGAGCAACATACCGTCCCCCTCCCTCGTAAATTTTAATTACTGTTTAATTAGAAGAGATAAATTGCAATTGCGACGAAAAGCTTAATTAAATTCAAACCTATAATAAAGAATTGTTTTTTTTAACCTTTTTCCTCTGTTAGGTATTCAATTTTAACTTTAAATGAGTTATTTATTTAATTTTTAATCGTATATAACCACAGTAGTTACTAACTATTACGTCAGGTTGTTTATGATTCGCCGAGATCAAAAAAACGGAGGGGCAGACGGACAGACGTACACTGGGCTCCTTATAGTGATTATTTATGCTTAGAGATGATTTATACTCATATGGCCAATCACATTCTGCAATGTGTTCTCATATGTCATAACTGGATTCGGATGAGTCTAAACAGATTTTGTTCCACTCTTTTAAAAAGGTATCCACTCCCTTCGAGCCGGAAAGAGAAGAGAGGAAAACTGGATCTCGAGGTCACAACATGAAAAGGAATCATCATTTCAACTTTGAGCTAAATAGATCAAGTATAAACGATACAACTCAATTCATAATGAAACGTTTGGTACATGTGAGAGGAATAGAAGCCATGAATGTTCAAAGAGAAGGCAAAAACTTGAACATGTAATCGTACGTGAAACCTGTGAGGAACCTTAAAATGATCTTTGGGATAATATATATATATATATATATATATATATATATATATATATGTGTGTGTGTGTGTGTGTGTGTGTGTGTGTGAAAAATATATAGAAAATAGGAAAGAACTCGTTAGGTAAATAATCCAAAGTTCTTTAGTATTTTTTGTTATTATTTTTAAAAATAGTGCTCGATAAAAAAGTAGAGCATAAATATAATTATTTATTTAAAAATATGAAACAGGAGACCTCTTATGTAGCGTGTTGGAATCATATTTTTAAATAAATAATTATATATATATATATATATATATATATATATATACACACAAATGTAAATGAACGAAAAATGAACGTTCATATCATCAATTTAAGTCTCATCATGGAGTTAACAATGATGATAACCATTTGTATTTTCTAATACGTTATAACTGGATTCCGATGAGTCACAACAGATTTTGTTAGACTCTTAAATAGATATACAAGACCTTTGAGTCGGAAAGCTTCCTTGACTTGTCATCTTTCTGAACAAGTTCTTCCAGCTAGCTTAGTCGCTCTAAAATATTGTCATTATTATCCAAGAATCATTTCATGGTCAATTTTGAAATAAGACTAACGTTATATAAAACTGTATGCAAAACTAATTATAGGTTGCACCACTCTACCTTGAATTCAAAGCTATAATTAATGATCTGCACAAAACTGCATGACTGCAATACCAGGTATAACAACAACAAAAAAGTCCAAATCGTGTAACATCTAAATTGTCCATACGATAATATGTTTAATATCTTAAAAAAAAAAAACTAAACTAGCTGAGTTTCTTTTTCCAGGTTTTCAGATAAGACGTTTATCCATCTTGACACCATAGACGATCTAATGTTAAAGATCAGAATAAGAGGGAGGGAGAGGAAAGAAAAGAAGAGGTGGGGGAGAGAGTTGGGGCGGGGGAAACTAAAATTGAAGGACATTTACTGAAAGGGCTGCTGTGTAATTGAGAAAATTTGACAAAATTAATACCGACTACAGGTTACAAATCAAATATAAACATATAAAAAATAAATATAACGATTATCTAATCTAGCAGGGACCTATATTTTTATGTTCAAAAACACATGCGAATACACACATACACAATAACATATACACGTATACACATACACATAGGCGTGTAAAACACACACACATAGGCGTGTAAAAAGTTTTTTTAAAAAGGAACTAGAGACAAATGACAGCGAGTCTCAAGAAACACTCACGTTGTTTACACAAAGAAAGCTTACGGGACCCGATGTAAAGCGCCTCCAGAACCTTTAGATGAAATAAGGTTTGTCATTTGCCTCTAGTACCTTTTTCAAATTTTTTTTTCACAACTTCCTTTTATTGTACATTTTTCTGTGTTTAATTTTAAATTAAATCTCCCGTTGAAGCCTGAAGAGCGGGATCGAAACCGGTTCCTTCGCCCGTTTTTAATATGTCTCGTAATATTAAGTTTTATACTTTTATTTCGATCATTAAATTTTGTACGTAAAAAAAATCTTTAAAAAAAATATATATATATATATATATATATATATATATATATATATATATATATATATATATATATATATATATATATATATATATATATATATATATATATATATATATATATATATATGTATGTATTCAAACTTAATTTCATTCCTTCATGGCCTTCCAATTCTTAGATATGATTAATTAATGATGAAAATTCATTTTCGTTAATGATCGATTTCATCATGATTATTAAGTTTGGAGAGTAATTACACGTTCTTATTTCTTAAAGTAGAGACCAGTACTCTTATAAAACCTCAGAGAATTCCAGTAAGATATCTTTAATTCTTTGCTAAGGTACAACGTTTCAGATCTTAATCTAACAACTGGAGAACATTACTGTTACACGAATTCGACAATTTTGCTGTTACATCCGGTATATTTATTTTGAGGAACACATTAATGATGAAAATTCAAATCCGTTTCTTTATCTTTTATTTCCGTAATTAAGCATATGGCTATGCATAAAGTAGTTGGATGCCCTTTTTAATCAAAGTTAGAAAGTTTTTAATTCAACGATATAGATCCCTGTTTCTCAACTTTTGTAAGCAATAGCCCACCCAAGACCAAAAGAAAATATCACGCCCCTCTTAGAAATTTTTTTAGAGTGAATATCTTTAAATGTTATAAAATAAACCATAGATTTAAAAAAAATATCAGCTTACACACAAATATGAACTTACTTCATTTCAATGTTTTTATTCAACTATTTGTACAGTTTATTAGTATAAAACCTGAGCCTCGTGATCTTTTTCAATGTTTCGTCGAATGTGCAATAAGCAGACCCTCATTTCTTCAGTTTGAGAAGCCTAACATACAAAGAAGAAGTAAAAAAATGTAATAAAACTGATACAGCCATTTAGTTATTCCTTTTTTTATTGATA
>CAHIKZ030000302.1:987500-1027500 GCA_903632075.3 Acanthosepion pharaonis
ACCTCTTAATAAATTGTCATTTTTCTTATCTCTTCCAAACTTTGTTCCGTCATGGGTTTACTGAAGTTTGCTTGGTCGTCTATGCTTTGTCTTCCTCTGTCTCTCTTGCCTTCAGTTTGTTCTGTGAGTGTCAAATCTTCCATGGATGACTAAATTAATTGGGTCAAACGAATGATAATTTCTCCATTTTGTATTTCGGTTGTTTTCTTCATTTCCTTTTATCATCTCAGCCCGACCAAGGCGATAAAGCCACTGGGAAGCAGCGGGTAGCATGGAGTAAAAGAGAATTAGAAGACTTTAGAAAGGAGACATGAAGAGAAGGACAATAAAGTACCAGGATTCAGAAAGACAGAACATGACGATTGACATTTCATTTACATTTTTGAAGATTGTAGGTGGCAAGGAGTCAAGAAATCAGGAGGGTGTTCTACAAGCAAGAAAAGAAAGAATAGAACTAACGGTTGGATCAATATTAAAACGATGAGACCTAATTGCCAATCGAGTAGCACGCTTAAATGTCTGCAATCAAGGATCAGTCGGGGATATATGAAGACTTTTCGGAATTTTTTTGTCTTGTTAGACTGGATTTGATTGAGGTATAAAGGCGAATATGTTTAGGGTTATTTGAGTAAATATTATGCCCTTTGTTATTCATGTAAATATTTCTAATAGCTCGTCTAGTTTGTTCATAAACGATGCATTCAGGAAAGCCATTATTAATAAGAGTTTGTTTAATTTTTTTTTAATTCAGTGTGGAAATAATTTAATAAAGAAGTTTAATATTATTTTTTTAAACGACGTTCAATAACATACCTAAGAAATCGATCCGTGAATTTGAGAGGATTAAAATAAAAACGCATAAAATACGCATAATATCTAGATTATACACCTTAATATATATATATATATATATATATATATATATATATATATATATATATATATATTAAATATATATATAATATATATATATATGTGTGTTATCATACATAGTAATTCATCGAGGTACAATAATCTTCACGAGAATGCGGAAACTATTGTGCTTTCTGCATTCTGTTGAAGATTATTCTGGGCTCGTTGAATTATTCCAAATCCCCACTCCAAAAAAGAGAAAAAAATGTCTTCCTATATATATATATATATATATATATATATATATATATATATATATATATATATATATATATATTAAGGTGTATAACAGTTTTGAAGGAAAAGCTATATGACAAATTGTAAAAAAAAATTTCGACGTGTTTCATCCGCTAGGATTTCCAATTTGTCAAACATCTTTTCTTTCAAAACTGTTAAATATATATATATATATATATATATATATATATATATATATATATATATATATATATATATATATATATTATTCTTGTTTATTAATAACGGCATTTCTGGCAGGAAGAATGACAGGATTGGAAATAATTGTTGAGAATTATTTTATAATTGAAAAAATTTGAAGAATTTTGAGCAGGATTTAATTTCCATCTCGTGGATCGTATCTCTCGCGAGTCATTTGACAAATAAACAAATATACCTTGCAAACATGGCAGTGAGCAAAAATTCAATACGAATACAATTGATTTTCCTTCAAACTTTACACAGACAGACATATACAACATATACACAACCCACCACACGCAACCACAAACACACACACACACACACACACACACATATATATATATATATATTGTTTTAATTTTCGAAGGAGTTATTTCTTAAAACACGGTTCAAAATGTATTCTCCTTCAAGCGGAATTTTAATGTGATTTTATGAAGAGCATGATTGTATTTATTTAAATTAAAAAGTATGTTATTTTTTTAAAACAAGAAGCTTATATTGAATGCGTTACACCCTCAATGCCAAAAGTACAAAAATTATTATTTGATCACATGAACGTTGTGTAATGGATAACAGGCTTCTTTCGATAGCGCAATAACAAGTGAATAGTGAGTTCGATTCTTACTGACGGCCCCATACTTTCGGCCTTGTGCCACATCTAAGCATCACGTAGCATATCACTATTTAAAGGCACCTCGATGACGTGATGAAATTGTTATAAAGTTCCCGCTGAACACTTCCACGTTGCATAATGTTCAACAAACTTTTCTCGCTAGATCGATTATAACTGAATGGTGAGTTGGGTTCTCACTTGGTATTCCATACTTTTGACCTTGTAAGCTACGCGTAGTAAATCCCTATTTAAGGCCATCCCTATGACGTGGTTAAATGGTCAACAAGCATCACGTTAGATCAATTAGGAAGAAGTAGTGAGTTCGATCCTCTCTAGGAACCTCACACTTTTGCTCAAAAGCCGCATCAAAGCTCGACTTTGTAAAGTACTGAGTGCTTTGACATGGTGTAATGGTAGGTTTGCCTCATGTAGATCAGTTACGACTAGGTTGTGAGTTCGATCCTTTCTGGCTTCTTCATAAACGCGTGCATCATTTAAGATTCACCTTCTAACTACACTTAGCAAATAGCGTAATTCCCCATGCATAATACGCCTTCATCTATAATAAGCACACCTGAAAGTGTGGGAAAATGCTTGTAATTGTTATTAAATTAATATAATCAGTAGAATTTTCTTAGTTTTCAAAAATATTCGTGAGCATAAGTCATGCATTTTAGACTGTTCTTTTTTTTTTTTTAAGTAAATGTCTTATTAACGAAATCTAGAAGGAGTTGTTGGCGCGCAATTTTCATGTTGTCGAGATTGTTTGCCAGAGCTTGGGTATCCGTGAATGGTTTCATGGCGGCGTGACTTGGGCATTTTAACCTGACGGAGCCTATCCCTCTCCATGTTGGACCACATATCCAAACATGTGTCTCGCCTTGGTAGCAAACGCATGGCCGTTGTAATTCATCTGAGGAACACTTTGGCCCTGGGGACCGGTGATCTGCATCGAGATGGTCCTTCGCCCATTGGTGTCGTGTTAACACCACCTTCTCACGCGGGTTTAGCCCGACAGATGAAACGGGTTAGAAGGGCATGGCAACTTAGAGCCATTACTTGAGATTTAGGATTCAGTGGAGGACAAGTGGTGCCCGTTCACCTGAAGGTGTACCGTGTCAGACATCAAAGGCACTACCTCTATCCAGAGCACCCTACGCTCACAATTAGAATAGATACCAACACCGTCTCTTGTTTTATTACAAGTGTATTCACACTACAAAAAAAAAAAACTCAAATATTTGTCGCTTCTCGTAATGATTTTTGTCTGATTTCTTTTTCTTTTTAAAGAAAGATTCGCTCTGGACAACGACCAGGAAGAGGGAACTCGAGGTAGACATTTATTAAGAGGCAATTTATGCGGATAGGAATGGAAGATAATGGTCAACTCTAGACTTGAACAGGTTAAGATTGTAAAGGTTGTGTAAACATCCTCTTGAAAGGCGGCCCCACAATGCATTGGTTTGCGGGAAATTGCTGTTTGAGTAGAAATTATTTGTCAACAATGGAATGCGGAGGGAATGTAGAGGGTTTGCTACTCTGTAAGCGCCATGACTGATTATAGCCGTGGAAGTTAGACCTGCCGGAAACAGGAAATGTAGCTCGTCCGAGCACTTTCCATGTTAATAGTGATAGAGCAGTGAGACACTCGCCATATCCGACCTATGAGAGAGACGTTGGAAGATAGAAACTGATCCTTCTCCAACAAGGATTCGGAGACGCTTTTGAGCTCTATCAAGACTGGAAAGTGAGAATCGAGCAGCTGAGCCTAAATATGGCAACAGTACTCCATTTTCGGCCTGATTTGGCTCTTATAAAATTAGGGGATAGCCATTAAAGGTGAGAACTGGAAGAACCTAGGAATGTTGTTCTTCCAAGAGCTTACCTATAAGAACTGCGGAATGAAATATAAAGGGGAGACAGGCCGCCCCCTTAAGGTAAGGCTTCAATAACACCAGAAAGTTGTAACACGAGGGGAACTAGAAAAATCAGGCGTGGCTAACGACATATCGAGAGAAAAAGGGAGATCACCGCCCTCTGTGGGATCAGGTTGAGATCATATACAAAGAACACCATTGGAAATTTCGTAAACTTAAGGAATCAGCACATATGCTCGGCCACAAAAATTTCCTGAGCCGACCAAGCATAAAAATGAATACAATATGGGAACCAGTAATAAGCAGTGCCAGTGTAGCCTCGTTCGGGTTCCTCCCCGCCCGAAGGCAGAGAGTTCAACCGATCAGCCGGTCAGCCGGTCGCCCGACTTCAGACTGAACTCCTTGCTTCCTCTTGAGGCGCAGTATTTATTACGTATGGAATAGACCATTAAGGTCACATAACAACTTACCGTGTCTGCTATCAGCGTAGTTTCATCTGCGTGTCTTATGTTGTTAAGATTGTGGCCGCCAATGCTGAATCCTGGTAATTCTCTCAGAATTGCCTCGCTATATAGGTTGAAATAAGTCCGGTGAGAAGACGCATCCTTGCCTTACGCCCCTTTCTATTTTTGTTTATCTGCTGAAGTCATTTTTATGTTTATTCAGGCGGTTTGTTGCCAGTAGAGGTTTTTGATTATTCTAATATCTTTCCTGAGGTTGCTGACCACCTTTAAGAGATCATTGTGACGTACAGTGTCGAATTCCTTTACCTAGTCTACAAAAAACATGTGCACGTTCTTCTGCATTTGTATTGCTCTTTCTGATAAAATTCTGCGCATGAATATCGTGTTCCTTGTTCCGGTGTCTTTAACGAATCCGTACTGTTCTTGTTTTTATCTCTGGCCCGATTCTGATGAGCGCTCAATTCATCAGAATTCGGATCATGAGTTTAGTTATGTGGCTCATTAGGCTGCTTAGTCTGCCGAGTTCATAATCGGAAGCAAAAGGCGAAAACTGGAGCAACATCTCTGTTTTTAAGTCCCCTGCGCTACGGAAGTTTTGTGGCAACTCAGGATACGAGCCGCTGATTTGCGAGCTGACCTCTAGTTGGCGGGTCACCACTTTGTTTACATCAGTGTAACTACACGTATAGCTTATTGCTGTTTCCCCTTTTATAGATGCCTGTCTGTTTAAGTAGTTACATATTCGACATTATCTATAAACATGTCATCTGCAGGGAGAGTAGAAAAACCGTAAGTTTAACAGTAGTGTATATTTACAGCGTATTTTATAGTGTCAGATTGGATAGTGTGCTTTCTTTTTTTGTTAAAATGAACGAAATGTAAAGAGTATTTTATAATGTCTAATGGAGCTGAACATTATTTTTATGTTTAGATGCATTTAAACTGATCAAATTTTCTTGGAAGTACCCAAGAATCATTTGAGGCACATAATGCTTTATGAGTTCAAGAAAGGAAACTCAGCAGCCGAAGCGGCACGAAACATTCACTCAGTTTATGAAGAGGAATGTGTGAATGAAAGAATTTGCAGAAGATGGTTTGATGAAAAACTTCTTGAAGCAGGCCTTGAAGAAAATCCTGCTTTATCAGTTGAGGAATTAGCAGTGGTTTTCAGTTCTGTTAATCGTCATCTTCAACAACTTGGAAAAGTTCGTAAACTTGGAAAATGTGTGCCTCATGAATTGTCTGAAAACAACCTCAAATCCCGAGTTGACATCTTCTCTTCTCTTCTCTCGCTAACTTGTTTCAACTTTTTTGGATAGACTTGTGATTGGCGACGAAAAATGGATCTTTTATTGAAATGTTAAGCGTCGTAGACAGTAATTTGGTAAAGGGGAAGGACCCCAGCCACAGCCTAGAAAGGAACTTCATGGGCAAATGGTCTTCTTTCAATCTGGTGGGATCACCAAGGAATAATACACTTTGAATTCTTACCACCTAATGCAACAATTAATGCTCAAATATACTGTCAGCAATTAGAGCGTTTGAACCAAGCTTTGAGGAAAAAAAGACCTGCTCTAGTGAATCGAAAAAGGGTGATGCTTCATCAGGACAATGCGCGACCCCACACAGCAAGAATCACGTCACAAAAGATCGAAGAACTTGGTTGGTAGAAAATTCCTCATCCACCTTATTCTCCCGATCTTGCTCCTTCAGACTACCATTTGTTTCGTAGCTTACAGAATCATTTGGAAGAAACAGCTTTTGTAACACAGGAAGAGGTTAAAACTGACATTTGTGAGTTCTTCGAATCAAAGCCAAAAGAATTTTACATTAATGGAATTAGTAAGCTTGTTAATAGATGGAAGGAAGTCATAGATAATCAGAGAAAATACATTGTTGATTGAATCTGTAATTAAATGTAACATTTGATCACTTGTTTTCTTTATTCAAAATTCGGACAGAACTTATGGGATGACCTGATATTAACTTGATGGAATGAATAGTGTTACTGTAATTTGGAACCTTGTAATTTAAGCTCAGTGTTCCATTTGCTTCCCAACGTCTCTCTATAGGGACCGCATTAGTTCGACTTCATGTCGACCATGGCATTTCATTAACGATTTTAATCTTGGGAAAAGCCAGCATTTGAAGGCTATGAAATCTGGAGTTTGACTGCGTTAAGAGAAAGGTTTGATGATATATTTGACTAAAATAAATAAATAATACATCATGTTTGAAAAATCTAAAACCATATTTAATGTTCTTTTTTATTCTGTGTGCGATGCCACTTCAGGATATAACTACCTGTCCTTTTGTCGTTTTTTGTCTACCTTCCAATCCCACGTTCCACTATCCTTTCAAACAAGATTTGTCAGGTAGTTGGACCGCAGCTTTACTCTGTAAAATTTGTCTCCAATATTTTTTGTGACTCAAGCTCACCTTTCTCATTATCTATCCAAGAGTTTCGGTTATTTCAGATAAAAAGTTCAATTAGAGTTGTCTCACTTTTGAGTAACCAAAACCCCAGACGGTTTTCTTACACAATTGCTGTAAAGCCTTCGATAATAGGTTGTCAAATTATATCATGGCCGCACAGCTAGTTCGCGCGAATATATGAAATGACTGCAAACTTCCTGCTATGTAATATCAATCATCCATTCTGGATGTGAATAGTGTACAATTTCCTCAAAGATGAAACGGCGATTTGAGGCAACAGAGGTGTGGAGATATAGAACTATGTCGAAAATACATTGGACGGAACAGTTGAATAATAAGGAATTTTGGGGGAAAATAGGAACAAAAAGGACACTTTAACGTCGAATAAGACAGATACAATTGAAATTATTTGGGTGCATAATTAAAAAAAAAGAATTAAAAAAATTGACACTCATAGGAAATACTGAAGTTAAGGGAAAACAGCGCGTAACTATCAAACTATTTACCTACACGACAGATAAAAAAAAATGAGAAAACCCTGCATCTCTTTAAAAAAAAAAACTAGTTAAAATGAGATATTTCTTACGTTCAAGATAACATTTCCGCAACAAAAGCGTCTTTGCTTTTATTGTGACAACAAATAAATACTTAAGTATAACAAATTGTCATACAATAGAATCATGTATTTCTTTCGTCAATAAAACCACCACCTACTTCTAATTTACTGATTTACAAATTCTTGAAATTCTTTCTAAGTTTCATGTATTCTTGAAGCACAGAAAAAGTTCACTCTCACTCTTTGAATATTCTCTTCGAATTCTCCAAATCATCCCAAACTAATTCAATATTATATATTTTTTAATACAAAAAATGTATGTCTGATAATATTTTTTTTCCTTAAAAAAATTATTGCTGGAAATAATTTTTTTACAAACTATTTCTGGTATTAAAACCTGTTTTTACACTTTCATAGTGTTTTTTACAGCAGTTCCGAGGTTAATTATTTGCCCATATCAGGGATCCTAACATGTACTACCACCCCGGGTCAGTGAGAATCTGGGAACACCAGCAATAAGTAGGTGGGTCCACGCTCATCAAAACCTCCTGATCAGAGTCCTTGCTACTGGAAGTAGTTTATCGTCTTACGCAGAATGCGTGCGTAGTTTATCGTCTTACCCAGGACGCGGATGTAGTTTATCGTCTTACCCAGGACGCGGATGTAGTTTATAGTCTTACCCAGGACGTGGATGTAGTTTATCGTCTTACCCAGGACACGGATATAAGTTATCTTCACACCCAGGACGCGGATGTAGTTTATCACCATATCCAGGACGCATATGTGGTTTATCGTCTTACCTAGGACACGGATGTAGTCTATCGTCATACCCATGACGGGGATGTAGTTTATCGTCTTACCCAGGACACGGATGTAATTTATCGTCATACCCAGGACGCGGATGTAGTTTATCGTCTTACCCAGGACACGGATGTAGTTTATCCTCATACCCAGGATACGGATGTAGTTTATCGTCATACCTCGGACAGAGAGAAGCCTGGAGAAAGACTGAAAAGGAAATATACTTTAGTTACTGAAATTTTATCTTTTATTTAAAAAATAGAAAAATATCTCATCTTAAGGTGATTTTATAGAAAGTTTGGCTCGCAGTTTTACTACCTGTGTAAATGGATGTCGGAAAATGATGTGGGTAGGCTAATAAGAAAACAAATATTGCTTTCTGCTACAAAGGATAAGAAGCTGTGGAGTATCATGATCACGCACATGCTGAAAGGAACGAATATTGGCCTTTCTATACTTGGAGGACTCTAAAACTTTTTGACGAGTAAAAACAATGATGGCAAAATATTACTGCATTTTTTTATCCACATTGGAAATAGTTCTCTTGCGAAAAATAGCAACGTGTGTACAAAGTTACCAACAGTTCTTTAATATTCGGAAAAAGAGCATAAATATTGTGAATTTATTGATTAAATGGCGCACAAAATAGTTTTTTTTTTTTTTAAATTAAATAAAAAGTGGATTGTGTTCGCCATATTTTGTTCATTCATTTTCATTTGTCTTCATTTGAATGTAACTTCATTTAAAATGTAAAAAAATTATGACAGTCGTTGAATTCATTAAAAAAAAATCCAATTGAAAGCTAAATGCTGACTGGATTCTCCATGGCAAATCACGTGGTCTTCCAGGGGAAAAATAGCGAGCAAAGATGGCGAACAAAAAATTTAAGATTCTGAACTCTTCTGCTGTTGAGTCGTTATAAATTGTCGATTTTTTGAACCGCATTAAAGGGAAACGCGAAAAAAAAAAAAACAAGATTCAATTTTTTTTACCCATTTTTCCATTTTTCTTTTATTTCGTCAACCTGAAAACTTAAAAAAAGGCGCCAAGAGAACGGGTCAACGTAACCACGATGAAATAATAATTAATTATACACGTGCATTATGGGAAGCGTTCCTTTTATATTAAACTGCGCATCACATACAGGAAGATTAATATCCGGTGAGATTGGTGAGTTATTCTATTAATTTGACCTCATTGTAACATTTGTGGCAAGTTGGGCAATAATCATCTTTACAGAATGCATGAATATGCACTTAAGACAAGTTGGTTATTATCTGCACTAATCAAAAACGCCTTGTCCGACAAATTACACTCGACACCATTGGCTTTATTAGGACGTATGATTTGAATATCTGCAATACGAATCCTGAACATTATTTACATTATTCGGACTATTGTGCTCATCTTTGTCGCCATATTTATTACAACGTTTCGGCCGTTGTACGCTTCGGTCTTCTTCAGGTAGTTGGAATGTCGAACTGAAGCCATTATTTCGCTCACTGGGGTAGACTGTTGTAGTTCCACGTGCCATGTTTTTAATGGATCTCAGTTATCAGTTATCTCCTGTTAATTCCCCTCTCCAAGTTATCAACTGCCTTAATCGAGTATCGAACTCACACTCTTACTGTTACTGGATGGAACTAACGCCTTTATCCACTGCTCCATGTGTTCTGAAGAAGGCTGGAGTGTACACAGGCCGAAACGTTGTAATAAATATGGCGACAAAGATGAGGACAACAGTCCGAATAATGTAAATAATGTACATAATACCTTATGTAAGAAATATAGACAGATACTGAAGGATCGGATAAATATGGCGACAAAGATGAGGGCAATAGTCCGAATAATGTTGGCTAGGATCAAAGTGTAGTATCTGCGCTTTGTGAGCTGCCGGGTCGGGTGTCTGTCGAACTCTCTGCTTGCAGAGAGGAACCCGGACGAAGCTCCGCCAAAGGGTGGGGTTTCGTTGGGGGAGGTTGACGGAACTGGCCCGCCTCGGCGGGTTTGGATGGTTATTTATTTTTGGCTGGGCCTACGGGCTCAGAGATACCCACATTAAAAAAGGTCTTGTGCCACATTCGATCCCCGTGGGTGGACTTATAAATACCATAATGTAAATAGTGTACATAATACCTCATCTTAGAAATATAGACAGATACTGAAAGGCCGAAACATAATAACTATGGCGACAAAGATGAGGACAATAGTCCGAATAATGTAAATAGTGTACATAATACCTCATCTCAGAAATATAGACAGTTACTGAAGGATCAGATAAATATGGCGACAAAGATGAGGACAATTGTCCGAATAATGTAAATAATGTACATAATGTACATAATACCTCATCTCAGAAATATAGACAGATACTGAAGGATCGGATAAGTATGGCGACAAAGATGAGGGCAATAGTCCGAATAATGTAAATAGTGTGCATAATACATCATCTTAGAAATATAGACAGATACTGAAAGATCGGATAAATATGGCGGCAATGATGAGACCAATAGTCCGAATCATGTAAATAATGTACATAATACCTCATCTCAGAAATATAGACAGATACTGACAAATCCTAAATAAATCCAAATGCCCAAAGAGATTTTCCTAACTTCTCTTAGCTTATTCCATGAAAATATTAATTTAACGTCCGATTCAATATCGCTCTATATTAATGATTCTTAACTGTTTTTGAGTCACGACCCCCTTTAGTCTCAGACACCTTGAGTCACGGACATTAAGATCTAGCTCTTCGCAGTCATATATACAGGCAAGTAGATGCACACAGTTTGGTTCGTTTTACAAAATACTTTTACGTGTATTTATCCATACTGTACACTCATACACATTGCCCAGGCATCAAACCACGCTTGAAAGAAACTATCGTAAATTAATCCTCACCTGCATATAAGACGCCGTGATAAATTCTGGGAAATGATAATTTTCACATATTCTGATGGAGTGAGAAACAATGGCGGTCGTGTAGAGAAACGTTTAAATGGTAAATATGGAACCAACAGCAAGCCAAGTGACACCTAGCGGTTGGCTATGTAAGTACTGACTGGGTGAGCTTTCTTTCTACCAGTGGCAGGATGAATTTTCTTTTATTCTTTCAATGGCATACGAGAAAGGAGATACAATCGTTGTCCCCGTTTTCAAGACGTAGGCGTTCATGATCCTCCCCACCGTCCTGTTCCTTGTAGCTTTTAATAAGTTTTGTCCTTTCGTTATTTCTTCCATAACCTGTTCTATCAACTCAAGCTCAAGTATGTTGCTTTCTATTGTCAGGCTTACCCTCAATTTGTTTTGTGAGTATCAGATTTTCCAAGCCCAGCTCCTTATTATGTTCCCCAGATACTTCGAAGGTCTTTTAATAATTTTAAGTTTATTTTTTGTTTCCATTTTCAATAAAAACCTCGTCTTTGCTCACATGTTTGGTCCATAGTATCATCAGCATCTTTCTGGAGTGAATATAAGTTTTTGTTTAATCCTCACGGACCACCTAAAACCTTTTTATGGACCCTTCTCTATATTCATCAACACAAATGGCTGTTAAGAAGTCACTACTCAAATACTTACTTCTCCATTCATGTTGCATTTGTGTTGTTTGCTTAAGGGCGGTGGTTCAGTTGCTGTCACGTCTTTGTCTAATTTTCTTAACCTCCTGCAATCTTTCCCTGTATATGCAAGTGAAGATTTTTCAAATAAATCCTTGCTGGTCAATCGACCTCTCTTGCATAGCCCCTTTACCTTTCAGTGGCAGAGTTTAATCCATTTGGTTTTTTTCTTTAATTTTCAAAGTTTTCAATTTCTCTTTGTAAAGTTGGGGTTTCCTCTCTATCTCTCTCTCTCGCCCGATATATATATATATATATATATATATATATATATATATATATATATATATATATATAAAATACCAATTGGTAATTGGTAGGAATAATTCAAGGAGGACATTAATCCAAAAAGAGAGCTCAATGTAAGTAACAGATCCATATAATAATAATAATAATAATAATAATAATATTAATAATAATAATAAGTAAAAACAATCCTTGAAAATCCATTTCGGTTATAATTTATTTCATGAATATATTTATTTAAATATGCATCTTTTCCAACTGAAGGTTTTTTTAGATTTCTAAAAAAAAAAACTTCGGTTGGAAGAGATGCATATTTAAATAAATATATGTAAATATATATACCAAACGTATATATATATATATATATATATATATATATATATATATATATATATATATATATATATATATATATATATATATATATGAAAATATAATATGTGAAAATATATAGAAAATAGGAAGGAACTGGTTAGGTAAATAATCCAAAGTCCCTTAGTATTTTAGTTATTATTTTTAAAAAATAGTGCTCGATACAAAAGTTGAGCATAAATATAATTATTTATTTAAAATATGATTCCAAATCGCGACATAAGAAGTCCCATGTTTCAAAACAAGAGCCGAAAACTTCAATATAATTAATTAAATTATTTAAATTATTTAAATTAAATTGAGTTAAAATAAGCTCTCTTCAAGCGAAATTTTTTTTCGAATAATATATATATATATATATATATATATATATATATATATATATATATATATATATGGTAGACCGACAGCCCAGACAATAGCAACTATTTGAAGGACCGAATACAGGTTTTGAATTGTTCTTATATATATATATATATATATATGTGTGTGTTTGTATATATATATATATATATATATGTGTGTGTATATATATATATATATATATATATATATATATATATATATATATATGTAGGTACCTTGATTTGCACACATATATATATATATATATATATATGTAGGTACCTTGATTTGCGAGTTTAATTACTCGTATGTCAAATCAATTTGACATAGTATCAAATCAATTTACCGCATTGAAATGCTATTAATCGAAGCTGTACCCCACTTTTACATGCATCTAAATAAGAAAAGATATATTTATAAATAACGAATATTGTTTAAAACACAATACAATAGAATCTGCAGCAAAAAACAGGTTTTATTAAATATAATGTACAGTGTTTACCTTGGAGATCACCCAACTTGAAGATGCTTGAGGAGGTGGAGGGGTAAGGTTAAAGTGAATAGCTACGTCTTATTCGCTGATCTTTGCCCTTTTCGACACTCTTTTCTCACTTTTATCTGAAGGATTTTTTTTTATACAACCCGGTCCAATGAGATCTGTGTTATCCTCCCCTTCAGAATGTTTCTGAAATGACTTGGGAAAGTGATATTAAATAACACCGTCATTCGGCCAATTTAACTTTTTCTGGTTGTTTCTTTTGAATAGAGTATGAAAGTTTCTCCCACATTAACACCATTTCCTTCATCTCACTTGTAGAGATAACCTCCTCGGCGTCACCTATTTCCCCCATGTGCTGCTGTGTCTCTAAGACCCCCCCCCACTCTGAAACTGACGTTGGAAGACACCGTCTATTTCCGTATAGTGCAAATCATGGAAGTTCTACGCTCGAACTGATTCGTCAAGTCGACTACATGCTCACTTTAGTTTTGTTTTATGATAAGTGCTTTAATTTGGTTTACTTTGTTTAGTTATACTGCATATCAAATTCAATGGGTTATTTAATGCCGATAATATTTCTATTGCTGTTAATATATATATATTCTCAAAAATGTATTGGTAATATTTATTTCCTTCAAAAATATATTGCTTGTAATAACGTATTACCAGTAATAATGTTTCATTCAAACAATTTATTCCGTCCTGGGTATGACGATAAACTACATCCGCGTCTTTGGTACGACGATAAACTACATCAAGCAAAAGGCCTCTGATCAAGTTTTGAGGAGCGTGGAACCACCTCTTAATTGCTAGTGTTCCCAGGTCCGCCCTGACCCGGGTTGGTAGCACCTGTTATGGTCCCAGCTATGGGCAAATAGTTAACCCCGAATCTGGAGTCAAAACACCATGAAAGTGTAAAAATAGGTTTTAATACCAGAACTACTTAAAAAAATTATTACCAGTAATACTGTTTTGAAAAAAATAAATATTACCAACAATGTTTTTAAAAAATAAATATTACTAGCAATACATTTAAAAAAAAAAAGAAAATATTACCAGCAGAAATAGATTTTTGACAAAACAAAATATTACCAGCAATAAAAATTTTGTCGGCATTAAATAACCCATTGAAGTTTATACGCTGTCAAAGAAACCAAGCCAATGAAATAATTTATTGCTGGTAGTAAAAACTATTTTTACACTTTCATAGATGTTTTAACCCCAGTTTGGGGGTTAACTGTTTGTCTATAGCTGGGGGGCTAACAATTGCTACCACTCTAGGTTAGCAATTAAGTGATGGCTCCACGCTCGTCAAAATCTCCTGATCATACGCCTTGCTGTTGGACGTCGTTTATTGTCTTACCCAGGACGCGTATGTAGTCTATCGTCTTACCCAGAACTCGCTAATTTCTTACTTTAGTTCAATTTAAATCTTCTGATTCTTCTTTTTCTCAGTACTGTCCTTCGCTCTCACTTTCTTCGGACGCGTGGTTGGCAAAACGAATTTAAAAAAAATATATATCTGCAAGCAAAAAATGCGAGCACAGCACCGATGCTTCTGTAAATCCCGCTGGAGTATGCGAGAGTTTTGCTTGCGAGAGAAAGAAATTAATTAGACATTGAGAAATATTCAAAGCTTTATTTTCATATACAAGGTATGAAAATGGATCTGTTAAGTCGTATATTACAGCGTTCGAATGTATGGTGTACGAGTTGTGAAGCGAGAACGAAAGAAACGTCTTTGCTTAATCTGTCAGTTTGCTATCGGTTTATGTTTTTTTTTTCTTTCTTAACTGAATTCTATTGTTTTTTCGATTGTGTTTAGTTTATCTACAAAGTCAAGTAAAGTAGTTTTGCGTGGATATATTAATAGAGCATCATCAATTTATATGTTGTTTAGCTTAAATATTTTGAGACAAGTCCACTACGATCACACCATCAGTCATGCTGAAAAGTTCCATCTACCCATTTCATCCCATGATCCCGTACTATCACAGAAGTTAAGCAACGCCGAGCCTGGCCAGTATTTAGATGGGTGAACGCTGGGGAATAACAGGTGCTGTAAGCTTGTATGTTTTGGTAGTGTAATAGAAAATTACACGGAATTGGATATCGTAGAGCCAAGTTTCAATACCCGTTGTGTTTGTTGATATATATTTCAACAGACTACCATTCGGAGTAAAAGTTGCACCAGCAATTTTTCAGCAAACGATGGACACAATGCTCACGGGCCAGAATTTTGCGACCGCTTATCTGGATGATATTCTAATTAAGAGCGACAATGTTGAAGAGCACACATCACACATAAAAGAAGTTTTCAGAAGACTGCAAGACTTTGGGTTCAAAGTAAAAGAAGAAAAGTGTGATTTTTTCCTAAACGAAATTAAAAAATGCTACCCCCCCTAAAAAGGGGTTGTTATTCGGTCCTCCCCTTTTTCATGGACTCGACCAGTGTTACTTGGACTGCTGCCGTTAAATACCCAGAGTTAGACAGTCAGAGAGATTGAAATTGTAAAAAGACTGAGATTGTGATTGAGTTGGAGGTAGAGTAATAGTGTGAGGTAACCGCTTGTAGAAGACAGTTACAAGCCCGTAGACTTTAAGGAAGTCTTACTTCGAGAATGTATATATCTATATATTATTGCTACTAACCGCGTTCCTGGATTTACTAACAGTATTACTCATTGTATTATTGTGTAAATACATTTTATTTCTTATCTTTAATTATTGCGTTTGTCATTCATTGAAGACCGAATTTCATCTCGGAATGTTACAATATAATAATATATATATATATATATATATATATATATTAAACATATTTCATTAAATAATATAGAAAATGCTGCCTAAATACACATATATATATATATATATATATATATATATATATATATATATATATATATATATATATATATATTAACAATGCTATACACTTATGTGCAAATACTGTTGGGAAAGGTATGAATAATTCTTTTCTCTCCCAGTTAAGAGTCAGTAAGACTTGTATCATTAACCAATATTATCCCCCCCCAATAAATATTCTTGGAACCTAAAAAAATTGCTGGCTTTAAATAACCTGCAAAAGATTGATGAGCCGTAGAAAACGAATCAGCTGAACAACCTCCGGATCGATGATATCAAAATTCAACACTCTGACATATCGACCATAGTGACATTTTCATGGTCGGATAACAAACATTCTAACCACTCAGCCTTACATACAGAACTGCATAAATATATATATATGTACGAGCAATGGCAATTTATTTACACGAATGAAAACAGCCTTACGCTGGGCAAATGAGTCACCTAAAAGTCAGATTTTCACTTTTACTTTCTGTTACCAGCGTACTGATTGGGATTCATTTTGTGATTTTATTCGATACACCACTTAGATTGATATTCTTAACCTTCCTATTGATAATTATGCTACTGAGATTTCTTGGCGTTGATGCTTTTTCCGAGCGTAACAGCATAATATTTCCGATTACAACAGATACCTATTTGTTTCTACTCGAAATAATTGTAAACGTGTCCTAATTAATTGCTGATAGAACTTATAGCCTCTAACAAGTTTGTTAGTGTGTTAAATAAATTCCTCGTTTCAATTCGAGATGTTAACACCTGTTGTTGATAAAGCGGGATGTTTTGCTCGTAAATTCTCTTCAAATTATACCCTTGATTCACCAGGAGTATCTTTGCCTGACTTTCCACTCAGAACTGAGTCTCTATTGAGTGATATGCACATAACTCTGTTCATGGTTTTCTGCTATCAACTCTTAACCGGATCCTCACAATGCATGTGGAATTGATGGTATCTCTGCAATAATCTAAAAGGTGCTCCAGAACTGTCTCCTGTTTAATATTATTTTTTAAATGTTTTAAAAAACTCTTCACCCCAGGCAAGGCGAGAGTGCAACTAGCACGCAAGGGGTTACAGAAATTGAGGGCAAGAGTAAAGAGGCGTTAGAGAGTAAAAAATGAAGAGAAGGACGGGCAATAGTCCAAAGCATCTGGAGATATCGTTTGACATTGCATTTGAATAGTTGAAGATTATAGCTATCAGAGAAGCAAGTAAGAAGAAGGGAGTCCCATACACGGTTACGTGCGAGATATGAAGCTATTTAAGTAGAAGAGACGGCTAGATTTAATCGTTTCGACAGTGAAAGGGTGAGACCGAGATGCCGATCTAGTGGTACGTTTAAATTCAAAACGAGATGCCAGATCAGGGCCAACTACATTGTATACTCCTCTCTGGATTGTATCGATGACTCTAAGACGAACAGCAGGGGCTCCAGACAATATATGACATCAATAATCCATGCAAGGGTGAATGGTTGATTTATAGATTTAAAAGATGAACTAGGACGAGAAAAACTTTCTGACGCAACACAGAGAACCAACTTTCCTTGCAGTAGATGAAGCTATTGATTCAATGTAAATATTCCATCTGAGGCCAGCGGTTAGTCTCAGATCAAGCAGTCCCCGTGAAATACTCTTGTGTACTTTAGGTTGGTCTTTAAGAACTCAGGCGAATCTTCTGATACTTGTAACTAGCTGCTTATGTGCCTTCTACCAAAATACTAGTGTGGCACCATGCATCCAGGCAGAGAAAGAAAGGCAAAAAGGGAAAAGGAAAGAAAAGAAGAAAGGAGGGGAAAAAGTAATGCGAGACGGATCATAGGTGATAAGCGAAAACACACACACGGCTTAGGAGGCAATAAAAAAAAGGGTTATTTTGGATAAGTAGCAAATGGCGAAAAGAGTGTCATTACAATGACAATGAGATTGAGTGGGTAGGGAAGTGTTATCTAAGGGTATGAAAACAAACTATTGGTACGAAAAGGCATCTTATTATCAAAACACAGGCCACCGGCCAAGGGAAAAATTCAAGCGAAAATGTTATTTCGATAAGTGACGACAAGAAACAGGCGACTAAAAAAGATTTTGGACAGATATGAAAATTAAAGACCACCTGCGAGCAATCATTGACCGATTTTCCTACTTGGCCTGCGCGAATGGAATTGTGTTATCAAGAAATGTTCGCCAAAGAAAGTCCACTTGAAAACGTTAGATTTTGATAATTGACAAAACACAGGTGTAGGTACGGAGCCTTAGCTAGATATGGAAAATTAAAATCCCACACAAGCAGTCTCGCTAAAACAAACATTTGCCCTGCGATAATAAAATTTTGTTATCAGACACATGAACCGAAGGAAAATGAATGGAATAAGAAATGTTTTTATTTCTTCCTTGGAGACGTCAGACCGACTGAAAACTTGGAGAAAATTCTTTTCTGAGGACATGTCATCTGATGAATTGGCGATAAACTGCTTGACAAACGCCACATGTTGAACAAAGAGTTGTCATATTATCCGTTCATGATAACGGCGATTTGAAAGGAAGAAAAAAAAAAGGAAAGAGAAGGGATAATTAAATTTTTAGTTAAGCAAGGTATTTTTTTTCCCGAAATAAAGCCGCGGGTTGTTCACGCCCGACTAAGACGTCATTGGTCAAGTGGTGATCACATGACGCACGTAGGAGGAGGAAAGATACCCAACCAAGACCTCATTGGCCGAGAGTGATCACGTGACGCACGAAGAAGGCTGTCGACAACCCCATCCAGAGTATAAGTATGAGAAGCCGCTACGAAGAAGTGGGGAGGGCAGTTCACGCCCCTCAGAAGCATGGTGAGAAAGTGGGAGTGAGAAAAAAAGTTACCAAAAATGGAAAAGAGTGGAAAATCCCTAACCAGAAATAAAAGAGGTGGATATGTATTTAGAATTATCGAGGAACTCCCCGACGCCAACAGACCCAACCCGGTTTTTGTCGGCGGCAATAAAAGCCAGGCCCCAACAGGCAGAAATCAGTTCGAGCCTTGACGGCAGAGATGAGTGTCCAGTAGTTCGAGCCTTGACGGCAGAGATGAGTGTCCAGTAGTTCGCGCCCTGGCAGCAGAGATGAGTGTCCAGAAAGTTCGTTCGGCCCTGGCGGCAGAGATGAGTATCCAAAGTTCGAGCTCCAGAGTTGAAGCCGCCTCAAGATAGCTGACCAAGATTCACGCAAAATTTTGGACTCCTCTTCAACCAAGAACAATTATTTTGAAGAGCGACTTAGGACCAGTCCACCGAAATGTTTTTCGACTTTCGTCCAAAGACACACCGAAACACAAATTTTCTTAGAGAGCAAACAACTTGAAGCGTTAAAACTTGCCTAGCAAAAACGACGTGTCACAATCCACAGAACGGGTCGGGAGATAGATGCAGTCCTATGTATCGAACAACTAGACATAAAGTTTGTTACCTTTTTCTTTGATACTTTGAACTTTTTGAGTTTTCATTTTATTTTCTTTTATGCATATTTGTGTGTTATCACCCCGTTGAACTCAATTTGCATTACGGCCCCAACCCCTGTTTGATCTCGTCTGTCTAAGATCAATTCACAACGTGGGTAGGCAGACTGGAGATCAGTGCAGTTACCTTGGTAACCAGGCGTTGGATGCGAGTTGGGAACGGCGAGGCTGATATCAAATCTAACCAGATTCCCACCCGAATCACCAAAAGGTTAGAACGTCACATTTGGGTGCCGCGACCGATACCAAGCCAGTTGGTCGTCACAGTACGAGACAACACGACTGACGCGACAGGCGAACGTCACGTTTGGAGCAGCGACACCCGGACGGAGCAGCGAAGAGCAAACAGCTGGCGCCGCGGCGAAGATGTCACAATTGGTGCTGTTTAGGGACGTCACAACTGGCGCCGTGGTAGATCAGGATAGAACGTCACAGTTGGCGCTGCGACCGGGGGTCGACGTCACACTAGACGCTCTAATAAACTCTGAATTGGTTAAGCATCTCAACTCACAGGGTCTTTTTTCAGATGAGCAATATGTCTTTCGCTTCTCTAGGTTAACTGCTGATGTGTTAACGATTACTGCAGTAAGTATTTATTAAGCTTTAGATAAGAATCGTGAAGGTTGAGCTGTTGCTTTGGATATATCGAAGGCATTTGACAGGGTTTGGCATGCTGTTTTTTTTACAAGTTGAAATCTTATGGTATTTTCGGAAGAATCTTTGACTCGTTACAGTCTTTCTTATCAAATCGTGAAATGAAAGTTATCTTAAATGGCCACTCTTCTAGATCTGTATCACCCCTAGGTCTCTATCCTTGGATCTAAGTTATCTTTAATTTTCATAAATGACTTTCCTGAGGTCTCAACTTGGTATCAGTGCTGATAACACGACTATTTACTCCTGTCTTAATAGTAACTGTGATCGGTTCGATAAAGGCAAATTGGCAACTGACCTCAAAAACCTACCTACAATCTGTTGTTAAATGGGGCAAGGAGAGGTTTGTTCATTTTAACGCCTCAAAAACAAAACTGCTCTCTTTTAACTCTTTTTACCTTCCATTATCATGGCTGATGCTAACGTCCAGGAGAGTGCACATTGCGACTTTTCAGACTAACGTTTTCAATTGACATGAAGTATAGAGAGTATATCGAATTCATTGCTAAGTCTGCAGCTAAGAAAGTTCGTCTACTTTGTCATGCTAGACAATTTTTCTCGCCATAATCTATGTTATATATTTATATTTATATTTGTTTTGAATATTGCAGCCACACTAGGCCTGGTGCTCCTGCTATATATTTAGAGATTCTTGATAAAATCCAAAGTAGAATCTGCAATGTTATTGCTCCTGACCTGACATATTTAAACAATTTGTGTTTTAATTTTTGGAGAAAAATTAAGCAACCCGAGTACTGGTCAAAATCTCGATTATTTTGTATAAATGAAAGTATCCCCACCCCACGGGCTCTATCCTTAAACCTAAATTGTTCCTAATTCTCGTCAGCCACCTTCATGGTGTCATCAGTTCTCATCTCTGTATCTATGCTGATGACACAACTATTTACTCCTTAGTCTTAATAGTAATTATAATCGGTTCGATAATGTGAAATTGGCAGCTGACTTCAAAAATTACCTATAATTTATTGTTAAATGGGGCAAGAAGTGGCTTGTTAATTTTAACGCATCCAAAACGAAACTTCTCTCTTTAAATCGTCTGAGAAAACTCTTTTTACCTTCCATCAGTATGGCTGATGCTAACCACCAGGTAAAGATTATATTCAAGCAATTTCTACGTTTGCAGCTAGGAAAGTTGGTTCACTATGCCGTATTAGACATTTTGTCTCACCAGAATTTATCTTACATATTTATGAAACTAAAATTCATCCTTGCTTACACATTGGATATTGCTTACAAATCTGATCTGGTGCTCGTCTTTGTGGTGAACAGACCCTTAGAAGCAAGTGAGCCAGAATGGCTTGCATCTGGTGCGTAGGAAAATATGAGTCTTATCTTAACGTGCGGTACGTGACATCGGCAAGTTTTCTCCGAGAAATGGTATTACTCTCTTGTCTAGTAATTGTAGCAGTATGTGCAGTAATGAGGTTTTTTTTTTGTACAGTTTGGCATGCTTCCACTAATAGCAAGTCGTGTGCTGATTGGTCGAACTGGAGGAGGCTATTTGCCTGGGTAACTGAGAATAAAAGCGAAGAACGCTGATTGGTTGGTCGAACGCGGTGTTGACCTAATTAAAGAGGGCTGAAGCAGTGAAAACGTAAGAAGAAAACTCGGATTTACCTTGTGAAGTGTGCGGAAAGCAAGAATTGAACTAGGGATATCTGGATTTGTACAAGTGACGTCGTAGTAATAGAGACTCATTTAAACTACACTCTTATATATTTTAAAGATTCTTGATAAAATCCCCCCCCCAAAAAAAAACCTGCCATGTTATTAGTCATTATCTGGAACTTCGGCTTCGGTCACTTATCACCACGGCCGTAACGTAGCTTTCTTCTGTCTTTTCTTAAAATACTTTCATGGCAACTGTCGCTCAATATTACCTATACTTTACGAATTCAAGCGCAGTACTAGATAAGCGGAAATGTCTCATCATTTTACAGGCGAAATGATCTGATGTAACCGTAAGTTCTATGGTAACAGTTTCTTCTATCGTCCTTCCCGCTTGTGAAAATTTGTCCCGGCTTCGTTGATCTCAGTCAACTGTGATCTTGAAAAAAATAAATGCAATGCAAATGTTATCTTCTGTCTTTTTAATTCTTTTTCTTTTATTGTCTTCCCTCATTTATATTGTATTTCTCTCGTATTCTTTAAACAGTCAGTAAGTCATTCCGTCTCGGTGACTTTATTGCCTTGGACTGAAAAGATTTAAAAAAAATAGAATGTGTACTTGATCACGAGCAGATAATTTTCATCTTGCGTTTTCTTGAGATTCAAAACAGCTGAATTATTTGTTTCCGGGCAGTAGAGGAAGTTTTACGTGTTTATAATTGCTGTCGCATTGGATTGATAAAAAGTGGTGCGAGAAGATGGATAACTTGCTAGATGGTTAGCTTGGACGTGGTGAGTTTGTTTACCAAGGTACCCACGGAGGAAAGACTCTTAGTTGTCAGAGACAGACTGGCCTCTGACTCATCTCTAGAAGAACGGACCAGTATTCAAATAGATAATCTGATGGAGATGTTGATTTTTGTACACAAACAGCACACTTCGGAATGGGATCACACATATATGGACAGAATGAGGGCTTAGCAATGGGCTCGCCATTATCACCAGAAATGGCGAATATATACATGGAATACCTTGAGGAAAAACATTAGAATCTATATCCCTAAAGCCAACTCTAGGATTAAGATACGTAGATGACACCTTTATACTCTGGACACACCAATATGTTCAGGTTCTACTAGACCATGAGAACTCAATAAGACCTTCGATACAGTTCACAATGGAGAAAGAGAGTAACAACAGGCTCCCATTCCTGGATGTTCTAATATCTCGAACAGTGCGTGGGTTCAAGATATTCATATACAGTATACCGTAAACCGACGTTCACTGGACAGTACCTCAATTTCAACTCCCACCATCCATACAGCGTAAAGAAAGGGATCATCCGCTGCTTACAACACCGAGCAAAAGTCATAAGTAGCGACCCAGAGACATTAGATAAAGAATTGGTCAGTATAAGTAGTACCCTACAACGTAACAACTATACTGGGTACATGGCAGCAGCCCCCAAAAACTGGGATAGGCGAGTACAAGAGGAGAACAACACTCAGAAAACAGTCTGCCTGCCTTATGTGAAGGGGTTATCAGGGAAAATACAAAGGATCTGCGGTCCATATAACATCAAGACAAACTTCAAAAGCTGGACGACACTTCGCAGATAACTTTCCCGAGTAAGACACCCCCCCATAGAGGAGAACATGACTAAAGACTGCGTGTACGCTATCCCGTGCAGCTGCGGAAAGAAATATAAAGCGAAGACTGGTCACCCCCTTAACGTAAGGCTTCAAGAACACCAGAAAGCTGTAACACGAGGGGAAGTGGAAAAATCAGGCGTGGCTGACCACATATGGAGAGAAAAAGGGAGATCACCGCCCTCTGTGGGGATCAGGTTGAGATCATAGACAAAGAACACCATTGGAAACTTCGTAAACTTAAGGAATCAGCACATATGCTAGGCCACAAAAATCTCCTGAGCCGACCAAGCATAGAAATGAATACAATATAGGAACCAGTAATAAAGAGTGCCAGAGAAAAACAAAGATTTCAATATGAGCTCTGGCAAAAACATTAAATGATAGCAGCAATTATGAGCACTGATAAAAATGGTTGCTGAAGGTATTAGGTTTATAATACCCAGAAATCCATACACAGATGTCCTCAAGGCCGCATGGCAAAGTGGATTAAGGCATTGGTTAGATTCAGTGACAGGGCCCAAAGAGTGTGAGTTCAATACCTGGTTAAGGCAGTGGAGAACTTTCAGAGGGAAATTAACAGGAGATAACTGATATACATTATACATGGCACGTGGAACTAGAAAAGTCTACCCAGTGAGCGAAATAAAGGGTTCAGTTCGACATTCAAACCGACTGAAGAAGGCCGGAGCGTACAACGGCCGAAAAGTTGTAATAAATATGGCAACAAAGATGAGGGAAATAGTCCGAATAAAGTAAATAGTGTACATAATACCTCATCTCAGAAATATAGATAGATACTGAAAGGCCGAAACGTTGTAATAAATATGGCGACAAAGATGAGGACAATAGTCCGAATAATGTAAATAGTGTACATAATACCTCATCTCAAAAATATAGACAGATACAAAAGCTGAGCCCGATTACAAATTTCTTATACTAAACAGGGTATAAAAAACTGTTTTGAGTGGTACATGCGGTTCAAGAAGGTCAAGAAGATCTACCCGACCTCAGAGGTTGTGGGCAGCCCTAAACATAAAAAAACAGATGAAAATGTAGACTGAGTATATTTCATTTCATTAATACATTGTAGGATTCTATATTTACCGCTTGGCAAAACATATTTCTTGTAGAAGTCAACAGTGGATTATCAATTACATTTTGATTTTAAAAATTCGTCGTATTGTAAGTTGATTAACATTAAGTGATATGTTTTAGCCACCTGCTCCACAAATTAATTATATAATTTGTGTCCAGGTGTTAAAGTTGGCGGGCCGGACAAAAATACTTCGCGGGCCGGATGTGGCAAGGGGGCCGGGTTTTGCCGACCGCTAATCTATGCATACACGAGTCGCACATCATGCAAGAGGAGATAGAACAAACTGCTTTCACAGGGCCATTTCGGAAATTAAAGTGTCAAATGTTTGGCGTACATGCAAAATTATATTTTCTAAATTTTGTATGTCAATTATTCCATTAAGTCTTAAATGTTACAAATTTTATATGAATTTTATGAAAATACATTTCAATTTTTTTCACCAGCATCGGCTGAGACAAAGGAAAAAATGAATTAAATATCCACTGAGCACTTCAATGTTATCTAATTAGAAGCAAACTTCAGTATCTGTCTATATTTCTGAGATGAGGTATTATGTACACTATTTACATTATTCGGACTATTTTCCTCATCTTTGGCGCCATATTTATTACAACGTTTCTGCCATTGTACGCTCCGGCCTTCTTCAGGTGGTTGGAATGTCAAACTGAACCCTTTATTTCGCTCACTGGGTAGACTGTTCTAGTTCCACGTGCCATGTTTAATGGATGTCAGTTATCTCATGTTAACTCACCTCTGAAAGTTCTGCACTGCCTTAACCGGGTATTGAACTAACACTCGTTGGGTCCTGTCACTGGATCTAACTAACGCCTTTCTCCACTGTGCCATGTGTCCTTGAGGACATGGCAATTGACAGAAAATAACTGATAACTGACACCCATTAAACATGGCACGAGGAAATAGAACAGTCTACACCAGTGAGAGAAATATGGTTCATGTCGACATTCCAACCACCTGAAGAAGGCCGGAGCGTACAACGGTCGAAACGTTACAATAAATATGGCGACAAAGATGTGGACAATAGTTCAAATAATGTAAATAGAGAAGCAAACTAGCCTCGTTAGATCAATTATGATTGAGTAGTGAGTACGAACCTAACCAGATACTACATAGGTTCGATCTTTTACCAAATCTAAGCTAGGCTTAGTATATGATTATCGTTTAATCACGTGGTGTAATGGCTAGAAAACTTGTCTTGCTAGATCAACTACAAATGAGTAGTGAGTTCGATCCTCACTGTCTGTGCTATATCTGACCATAAAAAAATCATTTAGGACACTTCGATTGGGTGTAATGATTACCAAACTTGTCTCGCTAGATCAATTACGATAGAGTAGTGAGTTCTCCACTCAAAGAGTGCTCCATATTTACAGCCTTGTACATCACTATAAAAATCCTCTTAACCAATTTCCAAATTTAGCATTGGATATATTGTGTAATAACCTCATCTCCAGACGCAGATAGCGACCTTTTAAAGAAACTGTATTGCGGTTTTCTCACTCATCAAACTCGCATTTTAAGAGCAATTCAGTGCCTTCTCCTCACAAGTCTCGCATTCAACTGCGCTAAACGTGTTAACCGACTTGTTATGACGGGTTTTAGGAAGCTTTAATTACGTTTAGAGTTCTTTGCAAAACATCTGCTCGTTTTGGCTTTTGCCTTTACTGTCAGCGGCAACGCAAAAGATTTCTACAAATTCGTTTAGGCCAAATAGCTAACTCAAACATGAAAATTGAGCCTCCGGACATCGATCAATGGTTAAATCGATAAATTCTCTTAATTCCTGATGTTGAATAGAATGAAAATACACAGTGGAGTTAAAAAATAAATAAATAAATCGAATAAAACTGTTTAATTCTTTCATGTCATTAAAGAATCCTTGATGTTTTCCCGCCAAAATAGAAAATGGCGATTTCAGGTGATTACAACTCGAGACAAGGTCAAAAGTCATTAAGATATTTATTTTTATTGGGTTTTGTTGCCCTCACTGTTTTTACAAAGGAAGACGAATGTCCCTGTCTTTGTTAGCATCCAAAGAATCGACAGCCGCGGTTTCATTTTTGTTATCAGCTACTTCGGCTGCTGTCGACGCGGCAGCCGAGATCTGACAAGTCATTTCATTTCTTTTTTTTTTTTTCTGTTTCTTTTCCATCAGATTCAACTTTAAGTGATCACATTCCAATCAAGCTGAAAACATTGTTCGGAATTCTCCCTGCTGGAGAAGAGAATGGACTTGGAAGGAATTTGATTTTTCCGACAAGAATCCATGGGGAATTTTCTGAACATCGTACACTGGAAATGTAATGTTGTGGTTGGCATTTCGCTTTCGTAACACGTCATATTTGTAATGCTGGACATTGTTTCCATCTATCTATCTATCTATCTATCTATCTATCTATCTATCTATCTATCTATCTATCTATCTATTTAAATAAATAATTCTGGTCATATCTATCTATCTATCTATCTATCTATCTATCTATCTATCTATCTATCTATCTATTTAAATAAATAATTCTGGTCATATCTATCTATCTATCTATCTATCTATCTATCTATCTATCTATCTATCTATCTATCTCTGTTTATTCTATATCTATTTATTTCAATCTGTTCATTATCTATCTATCTCAGTCTGTTTATTATATAACTATTTATCCCAAACTTTTCATTATCTATCTATCTATCTATCTATCTATCTATCTATCTATCTATCTATCTATCTATCTATCTGAATCTGTTCATTATCTATCTATCTATCTATCTATCTATCTATCTATCTATCTATCTATCTATCTATCTATCTATCTGAATCTTCTTCTATCTATCTATCTATCTATCTATCTATCTATCTATCTATCTATCTATCTATTATCTTCGTAACAATTTCGTTAACTTACGCATCATGAATTTTCAATACGTTTTAATGGTAAACCTGAGTTGTATTCTCACATTAACATTTAAAGTCATTTCTGACCACAAAATCACATTTATTTCCGGATATGTAATACGTGTCTTACAAATAAATATTTAAATTTTATTCCACCAGTACTTTTTTAATATCTAAAAGTTGGGACAATTTTGTAATATTTGTCTAACGAATCTTCTTTTCTTCTATGTACTGTATTGTTTCAGGTTTTTGGCGATCATATCTCTCCACAACTCCCTGTCTTTTTGCAGTCTCTACTGAACTCTGTTCTTCGTTCATTTTACACAAGCCTGTTAGGAAGGTCATGCGTCATTTTTCTCCCCCCCCTCATGCATTCAAAATGTCCTGGTAGTATTAAATTTTTCAAGCCTTCTTTTCTCATCATTTGAAATTTCGGCTGTCTCTTTCTTGTATTAAGTATAATTGACCTTTTTGTTTCCCTTCTAAGACTTTACCGGTGTTCAAATATTCAGATCATGGTATTTTCAGCATCCTTTTGCAGCAATGCATATATACTGCTTCAAATATTTTCTTCGTCTGCGAGTAGATTGACCGACATTCATTGCCATATAGGAGGAGTGATATTACATAAAAGTCCTGCACTTTTCTCTTTGTTTCTGTTGCCTCAAATCTCTTCTTCATCTGTGAGATTTTCAGCATTCACTTCCATATAGGAAAACTGATATTACATAATAGTTTAGCACTCTTGTCTTTGTTTTTGTTGCCTCCAATTTCTTCTTCATCTGTGAGGAGATTGTCCAGTATCCACTTCCATAAAGGAGAACTGATATTACATAAGAGTTCAGCAGTCTTCTCATTGTTTGTGTTGCCTCAAATCTCTTCTTCATCTGTGAGGAGATTGTCCAGCATTCACTGCCATATAGGAAGACTGATATTACATAATAGTTTAGCACTCTTTTCTTTGTTTCTGTTGCCTCAAATCTCTTCTTCTGTGAGGAGATTGTCTAGCATTCACTGCTATATAGAAGGACTGATATTACATAACAATCCAGAACTCCTATTTTTGTTTCTGTTGCCTCGTATCTCTTCTTCATCTGTAAGAAAATTGTGCAGCATCCACTTCCATATAGGAAAACTGATATTACATAACAGTCCAGCACTCTTCTCTTTGTTTCTCTTGCCTCCAATTTCTTCTTCATCTGTGAGGAGATTGTTCAGCATTCACTGTCATCTGGAAGAACCGATATTAAATATCAGTTAATTACCCTTTTCTTTGTTTCAAACGATTTTTTTTTGTTTTCTTAATATTTTGCTTATCTATTAGCATTTTGCTCTTACAATACGTCTTATGATTTTTTTTTACTCCCGAATATTTAAATGTTTATACTTGCTGGCTATTGGTCTTTCCAATTTGTAATTTGCATGTTGAGTCATTCCTTTAAATGACAATTATGAATTCCATCTTCCTACAATTGATATTTATTTTTTCTTTTCTTTTTACTTCTTTACCCTCCGTAAGAGTTCTTGTTTCCTTTTTGTATCTGTTTGGTCTGGTTAATTTTATGGCATATCAACACCTTAATGGGTTATTTAAAAACGGCAAGATTTTTATGGTTGGTAATATTCTTTTTTCAAAAATGAATTGTTGCTAAAATATTTTTACAAGAGAAGAACAAAAAATAAAATGGAAATGAAAGGAAGAAAGAAAAAAAAGATGAAAAAAACGAAGTGAAAGAAAGAAGGCAAGAAATATCGAAAGAAAAAAAGATGGAAAAATAAAATATGAAAGAAGAGATGAATATATAAATAAAGAAGAATTTTAAAAAGTAAAAAGAAATATAAAATAAGAAAGGAAAGAATGAAGGCAAAAACAAAAATAAAAAAGAAAACAAAGGAAAGGACGAAAGAAAAAATAAAAAAAAGGAAAAGAAAGAAAGAAGTCAAGAACAGTGTCTCTGTATGATTTGTTTTACGGCAAAGCAAAACCTCAATGGGTTATTTAATGTCGACAAGATTCTTATTGTTCGTAATATTTTTTTTCAAAAATATATTGCTGATAATATATTTTTCCAAAAAAAGAACAATTGAATATAAATATCTTGCTCACAAAAGTTATTAAGAAATGGCAACTGAATGGTGAAATACCTGCCTGTTATCATTCAGGTGTGGTTTGGTTTGGTTTGTTTTACGGCATATCAACCTGAATGGGTTATTTAATGCCGACAAGATTTTTATTGCTCGTAATATTTTTTCAAAAATGTATTGCTGCTAATATATTTTTTACAAGAGAAGAAGAATTGAATATAAGTATTTTGATCACAAAATTTATTAAGATCTGGCAACTGAATGGTGAAAAGCCTGTCTGTTATCATTTAGGTTTGGTTTGGTTTTGTTTTGTTTTACGGCATATCAACCTCAATGGGGGTGGGGGGCACCTCGGCGTGGTGTAATGGTTAGCAAGCTTGTCTCGCTAGAACAATTACAACTGAGTCGTGACTTCGGTCCTCACTGGGCACCCCATACTTTCGGCCTTGTGCCATATCTAAGCTACGCTTGGAAAATCACTATCAACTTCAATTGGTTATTTAATACCGACAACATTTTTTTTATTGTTAATGAAATTTTTTCAAAAATGTATTGCTGCTAATATATTTTTACAAGACAAGAACAATTAAATATAAGTATCTTGATAAAAAAAATTAAAATATGGCAACTGAATGATGAAAAGCCTGCCTGTTATAATTCAGGTTTGGTTTGGTTTGTTCTATTGCATATCAACCTCAATGGATTTTTTATTGCTTGTAATATTTTTTTCAAAAATGTATTGCTGCTAATATATTTTTACATGAGAAGAACAATTGAATATAAGTATGTTGATCAGAAAATTTATTAAGAAATGGCAACTGAATGGTGAAAAGCCAGCCTGTTATCATCCACGTTTGTTTTTAATTTTTTTTTACGCCATACCAACCTCAATGCCTTATCGCTGGTAATATTTTTTTCAAAAAATTATTTCTGGTAATATTTCTTTTTTTCAAGACTACTGCTGGTATTTTTTTTTCAAAAAATTGCTTGTGATTTTTTTTTTTGATTTATTGCTGGTAATAATTTTTCACAAAAATATATTTCTGGCAATAAAACTTTTTTTTACACGTTTTGAACACTACTTGGTGGGGTAACTATTTTTCCATAGCTAGAACCCTAACAGGTCCTACCACACCGGGTTAGGATAGACCTGGAAACACCAGCAATTAAGAGGTGCTTCCACGCTCCTCAAAACGTTCTTATCAAAAGCCTTGCTGTCGGATGTTGTTTATCTTCTTACCCAGGATGCGGATGTAGTTTATCGTCATACCCAGGACAGTTTTTGATTGCTGTTAATAATATGTCATCTGTATATGTTATGTTGTTATGGCTGTGACAGACAATAGCCCTTGTATGACTACTAACTCCTTCAGTATCGCTTTACTGTACAGGAAAAATCAACAGACAGATATAATAACAGAAATCACGCAAAGCTGTTCATATATCGTGTTTAACAAGTGTAGTCGGTTAGTAATGTTTAAGTAAATTTGTGACCACTATGTTATTCTTTCTTAGTGGGCGAATTGAAAAATAACTATTATCTAGTGGTACTAACCACTAACTTTGTAATGAATGTTTTTAATACAATAGCGAAAGACGACTTCTAAAACCTAAACAAATTATTATGGTAGAGGAAAATTTCGGTCGAAAGAAAAGCTTGCTGAGATGCTATAAAATATCGGTCATCGTATGTCGCAATGAATCCTGAAACTGTTTTCTCACAGACGAAGAGGAGACTTAAAACAACAAAGATGATCTTCTACAGAAGGATGATGAGAATACCATGGACTGAACATGTGAGTAACGAAGAAGTTTCAACAGGTTGAACGCCAGAGACCATGTAAGAAATGTGACTTCAATCGCCAACGTAATAATAGATTTATAAATCCAACTGAACTCTTAGCATTGTTTTCACGCAGATGAGTATAAGCGTGCAATTCGTGAAATGTTTTGGAAGGTCATTTATGTTGAAATGGGAAATAAAAACAGCATATTATAGGATTAAATGAAATCTCCAAGTGGCGGAGATTGGAGTCTGGCTAATGTTTATAATACAGCACTTGGCAGCAATGAAAAATCATTGCAATTTGTCAAATAACACCTTCTTTTTTATGTGTTTCCAAGACCTAGCAGATCATGTCTCTCCACCTCACTCTATCCCTTGCAGCTCTCAACAATTTCCTACCCTCTGCTATCTCTCCAATACCACGTTCTGTCATTCTCCTGCCCAGGCCCGCCATGAATGTCACGCGCTGCTTTCCTTTGTCTCTCTTTCCCTCTGCTCGACTCCTGATTATCAGATTCTTAGGGTCCTGCTTCCTCATTATGTGCCCCATAAAATTCAGCTGCCTTTTTCTTATAATAAGCACGAGCCTCCGCCTTATCTGCATCCTATCGAAGACCTTATCGTTGCTCACCCGCTCGGTCCACGAAATCCTAAGCATCCTTATGTAGAACCACATTTCCGTCGCCTCGAGTCTCTTCTTCATCCTTGAGGAAATCGTCCAGCATTCCCTCCCTTAAAGAAGGGCAGATATCATGTAACAGCTCAGTATACTTTTCTTTGTTACCAAAGAAATCTTCCTGTCTCACAATACACAGCCCAGCTTTTGGAATGCGTCCTTGGCCATTCCAATACGTCTACGGGCCTCAGTTGTGTAGAGACATGATAACCATGCCAAGAAGAAAGAACATAAAAGAAAAAAAGATAGATAAGTACTCTGCGATGGTGGCAAATAATCTTCTGAATCTCTCCATATGAAGAAAGGCTAAGACTCTCTGAGGGAACATGTTGATTCAACGACTATCAATGCGAAGCGAAAGCAACGGGCAGCTTAACATAAAAGCAGCGACGGACGATCTATCTGGCAAGATCCATAGAATAACCAAGTCGCGCAAAATCAATGTGCTTAATAATACCACTTCTTAGGTGTTCATAGATCAGGTTCGATCCCTCTCAGAGTGCATACCTGCTTTATTCAAGTTTCCCGAAAGCCCAAATCGACACGCGTAATAAGAACACTATTTAAAATTTAATTATTTTATTACGTTATGTTTAGGAGATACATATACAGGGTGTCCAGAAAGTTCGTGTGAACTTTAAAAAATGTATAACTTTATTTGTATTTATATGGGGGCACCAGACCATATATGTCAACAGTATTTAATGCAAGGATGGAAGGTAGATTTGTAGGAAGGACTCAAACGAGAAACACATTAAGGATAAATCACAAAGTATGTTTGTAAACAGCTTTTAGTGTTATTTAATGTTTAGGAATATTAATATTCGTTCGCGGGATATTTACGGTGTTTTTTTTTTCTTCATTTTAAAGAATTTTTAAGTTATTACAATCAGTTACGTAAAAGACCCTTTAACGCCATGGCTTTTGGAAACAACGAGAGAGGAAAGGCGTTTTCCGACGTTATTAGCAAGTATATATGTAACTTTATGGTAGTTACTTCCGGTTGAAAGGAAAACAGTTTAATCATTTTCTTTCTTTTTTTTTTTTTTTCTTTTTTTTTGGGATATATATATTTTTTTATAGCCGTCGGTGTAATAAAAGTTTTCTTTCAGTTATTCTTTCGCTTTTTCTTTCAGTCCTTGTTTTATTGTTTTCTTCGAATTCGTAGCCATTATTTTTTTTTTGTTATTTTCATTATTTCTTTTAAATTATCACGCTCTTTTTGCATTGACATACTTGCTGGCATTATCGTCTTTTATATTTTATTCTTATTCCAACTTTTGTTTTTTTTGTTTTTTACTTTTTAACCACTTTCTCCATTTTCCTTATTCCAGCCAATGCAGCCAACGTTTCATCTTTACTCACTTGATTCAACTCAGAAGCTGTTTACCACTGTTTTATTGACCATTCCGTTTTACTCGATCTCTCCAAATTTCTTTTCCAAACATCACCTCCTTTTTTTTTCTTTATTATCGCTGTCAACAATCAGTTTATTTTCGCCCTTTTTTTTTCACACAGCTGTCAACCCAAATTACCCGGAAGGAATAAAATGCGATCAATATAGCTAATGGAATTCCATGTCTGTCGTCCTAAACGCGCCTTAACGAGTAGTCCAGCCATTGCTAACGAATCAAGTGAAGGTAGAGAAACTAATATGTGTTGTCAATCAATCATTTTGTCGTGGAGCGAATGAAAGTTTGATTGCCAATCGAAGTTGTGAAGAAGCCTTTAACGAATTAGCACAAACTGTTTCCCCTGACGTGGATCTGATGAAATGTTGCTGAATTTCTTTAAGATTTCATTTAATTCCTAAACTACCGGCCCACTTGCCAAATATCTGTTACTGCGATGTTCAGAAACGTGGACCATATGGAAATATTTTCGAATAGTATTGGTATTGGTAATAGTAATATTAGCCCTTCCCCAACATCTTGGCATTCTTTTGTAACCTAGGGAAGGTTACTGAAAAGAATAAACAAACGAAGGTGGTTAAAGAACAATAATACTTAGGACAAGAACAACACATATAAGATTCGCCAGCGGTACGTAGAAGTAGTCAACTGCTGGAAGTGAGGTAATTGAATTCCACAATGAATCTCCAACTGCAATATATCTAACAACCGCCCCACGCGGTTAAATGTGGCACAAGGCCGAATTTAATGTAGGGTATCCGAGTATAACCCGTAGACCCCCTATAAAACGGGCTCGGGTAGCTGTTTCCCGAGAAGAGATTCTACCCTTCGACATAGCCTCGTCTGGGGATCCTCTCTCTCCACGTGCAGAGAGTTTGACCAGCGTAGCTGAAGACGAAGCTCCAACTGTAGTATATCAAACAACCACCCCACGCAGTCAGATGTGGCACAAGGCCGAATTTAAAGTGGGGTATCCCAGCCTATAGGCTCGGCTAAAAATTCCCAATAGACCCCGTATAAAACAGGTCTGGGTAACTGTTTCCCGAGACGAGACTCTGCCCTTCAACATAACCTGGTCTGGGGATCTCTGCCCGGAGCTAGAGAGTTTGACCATCACAGCTGGAGATGAATCTCCAACTGCAGGATATCTACCAATCACCCCACGCGGTCAGATATGGCACAAGTCCTAATTTTATGTGGGGTATCCGAGCCCGTAGTCTCGGCCCAAAATTTCCCGTAGACACCGTATAAAACATGGACGGGTAGCTTTTTCCCGAGACGAGACCTTGCCCTTAAGATAGCCTCGTCTGGGGATCCTTTTCACATTGGTTCCACAACCAATGAGTGTGCATTAAAATGTTTTGTAACGCTATACTCCTTGCGTAAACGTGTACAACCATAAACAACCGAACGAGGAACATCAAATAAACGTAAACAATGGCAAAGATGCATATGCTCCATGTCTTTTATTTTATAATATGATACTAATATGTCAATATTACATGCGTTATTATTGAATACAGTTAAATAAAACATCAGTTTTATCAAAATCATGTTTATTTTAAATACAGTTGTAGTTTTGACTACCGTAGATGAATAGCTACCCAAACCTTTTTTATACGGGGTGTATGGGGAATTTTTGGCCGGGACTACAGGTTCGGATACCCCTCTTTACATTCGACTTTGTCATTCTCTTTCACTTTTTGAACTTATTTAACTAGAAGTTTGGATAAAGAGACAGAAGACAAGAGAATAGTCTATTGTAATTTGGTCTCTCAAAAAGGAATTCGCATGTTACACAAGAAAAAAAATGATAAAATCACTTTTTAAAAGTGAAAATTTGCGGATCGCACGATACGCGAGATCGCCTTTTACACGAGTCTATACGGTAATTATTTTCTCTTCAATTGCATATGCTATCTTTTATAGTTGTCGCTTCTATTTGTTGTCCTCAAGTGATGTGGTTTCTGTTATTTTTTTACAGCTCCCTGTTTGCGATTCTGTAGCACTAGTCGACAATATTCAAAGAAGCATGCTCTTTGCCAAGGCTCTCACATCTCTCTAGCCCCAAACAATTTTAACCATTGATTTTAGAAAGCGGTTATATAGAGCTGGCAGTTTAGATATGTCTGAACGGGTTTGGTATTATGCATGCCATCCATATGAAAGTCTCGCTCCGCCGAGACAATTTAAGTACATGACTCGTATTTATAGGATAATGAAAGTATGTCGAAAATTTGGTGGCACAGGAAGAAGGACAGCGTGAAAAATTTAAACTGATTAGGATTGGGTTTTCTTTTCCTTTTAAAGTCTACTTCAACTTTTCTAAAGTCGTCGTCTGAACTGTGAAAAATTATTTACTAATTACGAGGGTCATTTAATAAATAAGGTGAATTTTTCAGTATAAGGACTTCTAATACAGATAGAAGCTTACTTTTATTTATTCATTTTTTTTTGTTTAACTTTATTTTCACATGTATTTAATTTTTTTTGCAGATTAAAAAAAAAAAAAACTTTGAGAGTTTTGGCGATTAACAAAGATGGCCGACCAAGAAGCATGCTCCAGGATTGAACAGCGGTCAGTTATCAAGTTTTTGGTTGCTGAAGGGTGCAAACCAGTTAAAATTCATAGGAGAATGTCAACTGTGTATGGTGCTACATGTTTCAGCCAAAAAAATGTTTACAATTGGGCTAAATTGTTTAAAGAAAGACGGAGCAATGTTGAGGATGAAGACAGGCCTGGGAGGCCTACAGAAGTGAGGTCTCCTGAGGTGATCGAATCAGTCAATGACCTCATTCAGTCTGACAGAAGAACTACTGTGAACTGCTGAGGCAGGTCAAGAAAGACATAAAGAACAAACACCGGGGTCATCAGTCAGAAGGAGTCATCTTGCATCATGACAACGCAAGGCCTCACACAGCATCCCAAACGGTGCAGACCATCAATGAGCTGGGCTAGGAACTGCTCCCTCATTCCCCTTACAGCTCAGACATTGCCCCTTCAGACTTTCACCTGTTTGGTCCCTTGAAAGCGTCCACGAGAGGCACGAAGTTTAAAAGTGACGATGAAATCAAAAGTGTTGTGAGCGACTGGCTGAGACATCAGTCCAAAGATTTTTACGCTGAGAGAATACGGAAGCTTGTGCACAGATGGGAAAAGTGTGTGACAATGCTGGAAGACTATGTTGAAAAATAAAAAAAAGTAACCTTCTATCTGTTCTAGAAGTCCTTATACCGAAAAATTCACCTTATTTATTGAATGACCCTCGTATTTATTTATTCATTCTTCCTTATAAGTGTAGATAGCGCTGTCTATCGTTGAGTTCATACTTTTCGACGTCCATTGTGACAGGTGTATAACTTTCTTTCTTGTTCCTTGTTTAGGTTTTTTTTTTGTTCTTTCTAACGTCTTTTCATTCTTTTTTTACTCACAATAACCCCTTGCGGCTTAGTAGCGTTGTCGCCTTGCTTGGATTGAATTCATTTAAAAAAAGGATTTAAAGAAAGGGTAAAGTCTTAGCTAATATATTTATATGAATTTATAGCAGAGAAGGAAAAAAGAGAACTGTGAAAAGTCATAGGTTGATTAGAGTTACTTAGGATAGGAAGCTGAAGAGAGCCATACCCACCAACATCCTAAAAGGAACATTGCACATAAATGAAGGTGAGTATGCATTATTATGTTTATTTTAAAACTCTACAGAATATAATAATAATAATATTCAACATTCTCTTGTGTTTACAAAAAAGCGTTTTGAGGCCGATTTAAACAGAACCCTGACGTCATATATCTACTGTAAACGCCTCACTAAACTATTGATTTTTGGTAGAAAATCGATGTTTCAAAACAGACAAACAAAACATCCTTTAGACGGCCATGTTTGAGAAATCGCTTTCTCTTGTTTTTTGTAATTCTAGCTTGTACTTAAAATGGTCAACCTTCAAACAAAGTAAATGCCTTTAACTTACTGAATATTTTAGGTTCTTAAATGAAATATAGTCGTCATTATTTTTTAAAGTCTATCTTCCATCTTATGTCGGTTCATTTTATATGGCAACAAGGAAGTCATTCTTAAATTTTACGTTATAGAAGTTACTCTTGCCCTCAGTTAGACTTGTGAGTGTCAAATTCTCCAAGACGTTTTTCCTCATATTATGACCCAGAAATGTCACTTCATCCGTGATGAAATTGTCTAACACACACCGAGATATAGAAGGATTGATATGAAATAACATTTTATTACGTTCTTCTCTGTTTTCTCTTCCTTAATGCTTTGCTTATATTTTGAAAGGCATCTTTCACTGTTCCAACGGATCTTCGGATTCCTATGCCACATTTTTCATCGTTTGTTAAAACACTTGCCTGTACTTGTAATTTCTGTACTTGCCCTATTTTGACGTCTCCAATTTGTTCGCTGGCATCTGGGCCTGCCCTTTTTGCTAAGGACTGTCTTTCAGCTGACTGGCTGTTTTAGATGTTTAAATGAAATATATTCATAGTTATTGTTTGACAATCTCATCTTTCATTTTATTTTGGATGCTTCCTTATTGCAACGTTCGTTTTTAAATTCAGCGATTTTCAAGTAAATATCATGGTTTTGTATAATTTGTACCTTCAGTAAGTCATGTGAGTATCAAATTCTCCAAGACATCTTTCTTCACTATTTTCATTATTCGGACTATTGTCCCCATCTTTGTCGCCATATTTATTACAACGTTTCGGCCGTTGTACGTCCCGGCCTTCTTCAGGTGGTTGGAATGTCAAACTGACCCCTTTATTTGACTCACCGGGGTAGACTGTTCTAGTTCCACGTGTCATGTTTAATGAATGTCAGTTATCAGTTATCTCCTGTTAGTTCCCCTCCAAGTTCTCCACTGCCTTAACCAGGTATTGAACGCACACTCTCGGGGTCCTGTCACTGGATCTAACCAACGCCTTTATCCACTGTGCCATGTGTTCTTGAGGACACATAGAGTGTGATTTCAATACCCGGTTAAGGCAGTGGAGAACTTGGAGAGGGGAGTTAACAGGAGATAACTGATGACATCCATTAAACATGGCACATGGAACTAGAACAGTCTACCCCAGTGAGGTACAGTTCAACATTCCAGCCACCTGAAGAAGGCCGGAGCGTACAACAACCGAAACGTTGTAATAAATATGGCGACAGAGATGAGGACAATAGTCTGAATAATGTAAATAGTGTACATAATACCTCATCTCAGAAATATAGACAGTTACTGAAGGATCGGATAAATATGGCGACAAAGATGAGGACAATAGTCTGAATAATGTAAATAGTGTACATAATACCTCATCTCAGAAATATAGACAGTTACTGAAGGATCGGATAAATATGGCGACAAAGATGAGGACAATAGTCTGAATAATGTAAATAGTGTACATAATGCCTCATCTCAGAAATATAGACAGATACTGAAGAAGGCCGGAGTGTACAACGGCCGAAACGTTGTAATAAATATGGCGACAGAGATGAGGACAATAGTCCGAATAATGTAAATAGGGCACGTAATACCTCATCTCAGAAATATTGATACATCTTTCTTCATTATGTATCCCAGAATTATCAACTGTCTTTATCTGATGTCAAATACAATTGTCTTTTTTCGTCACATTTTCCGTAAAACTTCCTGTAGATCGCATATCCGGTTTATGATATTCTCTGTATCTTTCTATCGAACTATAGTTATTTTGTCTTCAGTGTTTTCGTCATCCGTGATGAAACTACCTAATATAAATCATCATATACAAGGACGTTTTTTCCTTGCTTTTTTTCTTTTCTCTTCCTTAATGGTTTACTTATATTTTGAAAGGCATTTTCTAACCCGACTTCGGATTTCGGCTTCCACATTTTTCCATCGTCTTTTAAAACACTTCCTAGATAGATAAATTTCTGTACTTGACATCCCCAGTTCATAGCTGCCATCTTGTGCTGTCACTTTCGTTTGGGTTGTCATCTGTGTCGTGGTGGATCATGTCGGAATAGTCATTTCGCTTTTTTTTTCACCCCAGACTATCAAGGAATTGGGCAGTCTCTCGTATATCGCAGCCAAATATGTAAGGGCGACGTTTAGTTGATGGCTTTACTGCGATGCACAAATGCACACACACACATACATGCCGAGAGTGACTGACGAAGCCAGAATTAGCAAAACATTAATGAAACATTGATAATATGAAACATCCAAATCTCATTTTAATTGTCAATCCAGCTAGATTACAGGGTTCCAAAATGAGGTACTGCCAATAGATAAAAACGTATAGTATGATGCTGGAATAGACATTGCGTTCAAATTTAACACCAGATTGAAGGGAAGACATAAGATGGATTGGCGTGAGGTAAACTCTCGACTACCGAATGCAGAAGTCGCTGACTTTACATATACATCATACATCAGTTTTAGTTCTCTGAAAACCATCTGAAAATAAAAGCAAAGTAAACAGATCCCATATTTTTAAGCATGCTTATCGTGGTTACTTTTTCTAAGCTAGGCTTTCAGGCTTTTCTGTGGTTGCATTTGGAGCGTAATTTACAATTTC
>CAHIKZ030000302.1:1030000-1107500 GCA_903632075.3 Acanthosepion pharaonis
TCTGTCTATCTCATCCATTCTCAATTCTTTCTTTTTAGCCTTGCCAGAGTTTAAACATATCTATGTGTCCTTGTGAGTGCTTGGCAAGTCTGTTTATTATTTATCTGTATTTTTATCTAAGTCCGTTTATCTATCTATCTATCTATCTATCTATCTATCTATCTATCTATTAAATTCTGTTCATCATCTATATTTTTATGCCTGTCTGTTCAATATCTATCTATCTATCTATCTATCTATCTATCTATCTATCTATCTATCTATCTATCTATCTATCTAAGTCTGTTTATTATCTATCTATCTATCTATCTATCTATCTATCTATCTATCTATCTATTTAATTCTGTTTTTCTATGTATGTATGTATGTTTGTATCTATCTATCTATCTATCTCTCTGATTCTATTCACATCTTTCTATCAATTTATTTTTTATCTTAAATATAACAATATATTTGGTTTGAAATCATTGGTTTCTATTTAAATTTACCGTCACTCTTTCACATTGTTTTTATGTACACATATTCTAGTTTGGTCTCTGTAAATAATATTTACTACGATGTGAAGTGCATTGAAAAGAAAGCTGATTAAGTGGAAGCATAAATAAATGAATATTTTAAACAAATTATACCCCCAAATACTTTTTCCCACCTGAGTTTATGTTGCGATTTTATATGTGTGCCAATGTGGAATGAATATGGCTGCCACATCTTGTCCGGTGTTTCTGCTATACATCTAGAGCTTCTTAAGTAAATCCAAAGGGGAATCTTCAATATTATCGGTCCTGACTGGGCATCTCGGTCTGAATCTGTTTCCCGCCGCCGTAACGTACTTGTCTATAAATAACTTCATGTGAATGGTTCTCATATACTTTCCTCTTTGGTTCTAGTTTTTAGAATTATTGTTTTATTTCCCCCCCCCCAAACAATGAATTGTAAATATGGGAACTAGTTAGTATTTTCATAGAGACAATGAGGTATTATGGTGAATGTAAGAAAGGTACGTATTAATGTGTCGTTTTAGTGTAAAGAATATTGTTCGTACGACTGGGTCAGTGTTTGCGGCTAGCTAAGTTATAGTTAAGACAGAAGATGACCGTCCTTTCCCCAATCCCCCCTACGGCCTTGTGCCACATTTCTGTATTTTACAGAATAAATATCACTTTCCTCTTTGGTGCTTCGTGACTTTAAGCGGGGACTTGGCAGAGTATTGCGAGACAGGAGGATTTATTTGGTAAAAAAGAAAAAAAATACTGTTATGTGACATCTGTCCTCCTTTACGGCAGCGAATGTTGGACGGTCTCCTCAAAGATGAGGAAGAGACTCGAGGCGGCGGAGAGGTGATTCTACAGGTGTGATTCTAGTTTCTGCCATATTAACTTGCCAACTAGTGAATAGTCAAGAACCTATACTGGTAGAAAATAACATGCATAAAGAACGAGTTCAGCGTATATACTAAAATAGAAAGGAGCGTAAGGCAAAGGTGTGTCTTCTCAACGGACCTATTCAACTTATACAGCGATGCTATTCTGAGAGAATTTAAATCCAACCGGGATTCAGCATCGGCGGTCACAACATAAGATACGCAGATGACACAGTACTGGTAGCAGACACAGAAAAGAAATTACAAAACCTCCTACAGAAGATAGCGAAGGAGACCAGGGAGAAGGGATTAAGCATATATTGCAAGAAAACCGAATGCATGGTCATCAGTAAAAGGATGAGCGCGAATTGCGTATTTGCAGGCCGGGGACACTAAAATCAAGCAGGCGCGGAAGGTTAAATATATGGGAAGACATTTAACGGAGTACAGCAAGCGCAACGCAATGATCCGTAGACGCATTGGGATGGCCAATGACGCATTCTAAAAGCTGGGCAGAGTATTACGAGACAGGAGGATTTCTTTGGCAACAAAGAAAAGAAAGCTGTTACGTGACATATGTCCTTCTTTATAGCAGAGAATGTTGGACCGTCTCCTCAAAGATGAAGAAGAGACTCGAGTTGACGGAGATGTGATTCTACAGAGAGATGTTGAGTATATTATGGACTGAGCGTGTGAGCAACGATGAGGTCTTAGGATGAAAACAAAGATCAGACATACTTGACACCAGGAAGAGGCAGCTGAAGTCCATGGGACACGTAATGAGGAAGGAGGGCCTAGAGAATCTGATACTCAGTGGGCGAATAGAGTGAAACAGAGACAAGGGAAAATAGCGCATGACATAACTAGCGAGCTTAATGAAGTAGATGACAGAACGTAGTCTGGGGAGGTGGCAGAGGAACGGAACTTGTTGTGAGCTGCAATAGATAGGGGAAAGTGGTGAGACGTGACCGTTTGCGTCCTGAAAGGACACGGCACATAAAAAGAAAAGAAAAGAACAACTAGATTGGCAGTGATGTTTCATCAGTTCACTGGTCAAATTCAATGAAGCATTAAATCTATTTAAATAATTATCATTTTTCTTTCTTTATTTGCTTTTCATACCTTTATTTACGTTTTCGCTTTTTCTTTTCATTTATCTTTACTTATCTGAATCTATTGGTTTCATTCCTTCATCCTTTCTTTCTTTCTTTTTTTCTTTCTTTTTTCTTTCTTTTTTTCTTTATTTCTTTTTTCTTCCTTTCTGTTTTCTTTCATTCTTTTTCTTTCTTTCTTTTTTTTTTCACTTTCTTCTTTCTTTTTTCTTTCTTTTTCTTTCTTTCTTTCTTTTTTATTTCTTTTTTCTTCCTTTCTGTTTTCTTTCTTTTTTCGTTCTTTCTTTTTTTGTTCTTTCTTTCTTTCTTTCTTTTTTCGTTCTTTTTTTTTTTTCTTTCTTTCTTTCTTTCTTTCTTTTTTCGTTCTTTCTTTTTTCTTGCTTGCTTTCATTTTTCTTTCTTTCGTTCTTTCTATCTTTGTGTCTTTTCACGTTTATCTATCATTCTATCAGTCTATATAGGTCTTTTTCTTTCTTACTTTTTTTTCCCCATCTTTCTTCTAGTTTTTGGTATGATGATAAACTATATCCTGTAGCAAGGCCTCTGATTCCAAAGAAGGACTGAGAAGACGAGAAAAACAAAAGAAGACCACAAACAATACTAAAATTTTGTACTACCGAATAAAACAGGATAATTTGCTTTGAGGAAACACGGAATAATCTGACTATTTTTAACGAGAAAAACTTCGGTATTCAATACACGTTGGAATGTCTGATTCTGATGAAAAATAAGAAGGTTTTGTCACCTATGCTGGAATCATTGACAAGAAGGGTGAAAGATTCAAATTAAACAAATTGACTCCGGAGATTTTAAAAGGTTAATTTTCATTCAAGAGTTAACGACGAAAAAAGATGCAGAAACACATGATATAAAATGTAACATAACTTGTATAGAATCGAAAATTAACACTACAAGAAACAGTAGACGAATGTCAAAGAATTCTAAATCTGAGACGCGATACGGACGAAATTGAAGAAAATGAATGCGAATACATACAAGCTAAAGAAAAATGTGGGAAAAGGAAAACTAATCTACGTTTCAAATGCGTAAGGTTACATCGTGCTACAAATGTGGAAAAATATGTGATAAAAAGTCACACGGCAAAACAAAATCAAGAAAAAGTTCTTACAGTAAAAAATGTGGTACAAAACGCTGTGACTGAAAAATAATTACAGAAAAACAAATAAATCTTGTGTATGTGAAAACTAATAATGTGGATGTAAAAAGCAACTAGACACTGGTAGTGATATCGCAATAATCAATGAAGCCACATGGAAATCAAACAGAAAACCTACATTAAAAACCATGTTTGAAAATCGAAAAAAGGCTTGTCGTGTAAGAAATTATTTTTATTGGTGAAATGACTTGTAATGTTTCATTTCGAAACAAGTGTGTGAAAGCTGAGGAATATGTACTAAAAATACTACAAACTTATTCAGCACTGACTGGATGGAATTATTTGAGTTGTGGGATATATATAAATATTTATTGCAAAAATATAAGTTGAGAAGATACCAATTTAAAGGGAGAATTGAAAAAAAATGTTTCCGTATGTTCTGTCGGATGAGCTGGGTCGGTTTTCAAAAGTCAAAGCGAAATTTCAAGTAAAAAAGAAGGGTTGACGCCAGTGTTTAAACTGAAACATAGAGTACCATTCGCAGTACTGGATCAAGTCAACAAAAGCTTAAGACTTGAAAAATAGGTTTTAATTGAAAATATTGACTCTTCAAAATGTACGTCACCAGCAGTGTATGTAAAGAAAAAAAAGATGTGTCTCAGTAAATGTTTAAAATCCCATAACGACTCATTACCAAGTCCAGAGGAAACTTTTGCGAATTTAAATGGTGGAAAAATATTTTCGAAGCTGGATCTTTCAGAAGCATATTTTCAAATCCAGTTTGAAGAAGACTGTTCAGAGTTAATAATTATAAATATGCACAAGGGATTGTATAAGTCCAACTGACTTCCTTTTGTGATATAAGTGATGATGATATTCTATTGTCTATGTATACCCTTTTTTTTATTAATACATACTTATCGTTTGTTTCTATATAGAGTTTTGTCTTTGCGTAAACATTTATTATCCGGACTCACATACTGAGTCCGCCATTTTTGTTGTGAGATATACCAGGAAACCCGTTTCTTTGACTTAAGCACACGGCCAGTAAACTTCCGCAACATACCCGAAGAAAGAGAGAATGAGAAAGCTGTTAGGGAGAAAAAGGACTTATCAGGGAGCGTGAATTTTGTTTCTTATACAAAGGTTTGTATAAGTTTATTTATGTCTAGCTACTTACGTACATTTGCTTTACATTTCCAACCATGATTCGTTCCAGATTAAATCCTTAAATTTAAATTAATTTTCCTCTTTTTGAAACATGATTGCCGAATTTAAGCAACGTAGTGTCTGGACAATGACTACATGGGTGACCGCTTAGGAATAACAGGTGCTGTAAGTTTGGATATGGTGTAATGGATAATGGCTCGGAATTCTTAATCGGGGAGCAGAGTTCAAATTCCAGTGAGGTTCGTTATATTCACTTACGTACAAATACTCTTGGGAAAGGCATGAAACCACCTCTTACCCCAGCTATGGGGTAATTATATAATTAAACCATTATTATCTCTCCGGACCAACAATTTCGTTCAATCTAAAATATTTTCTGTCCTTAACCTTCAAAAGGTTGATTAGCCGTAGAAAACGAATCAGTCGAACAATTTTCTGTTTGTCCAATGCGTCGTATCATTTGACTCGTAAACGGGTGGAAAAGAGATCATTCTTCTTTAACCCGTTTTTATGTCATATTAATAACTGAAAGACATATTGCTTTCGATTTTGTGGGGTTAAGATATCCGGGATTGTCCGTCCAGTGTGGGAAGTCGATAAAAAAATGTAATTAAGTAATCTATTTTTGCTGCATGTATTGATAGCTGTTCTAAATTCAGATTCTAATCATAAGATTTTTGAAACAGTTTTCTTAATTAAGGAAGACGAACAAATTAGAAGCCGGACATATTGATCATATGAATAATTAACATCAATTAACTACATACCTAGAATATGCACGCACAGATAGATCTCTCTCTCTCTCTCTCTCTCTCTCTATCTATCTATCTATCTATCTATCTATCTATCTATCTCTCTGTCATATCAATCGCTTTGTTCATAACTATATCTTTGTTCATATGTATGCATGTATGTATCTATCTCTTTGTTCATATCAATCTATCGATATATATATATATATATATATATATATATATATATATATATATAGTTCATATCTATCTATCTATCTATCTATCTATCTATCTATCTCGCTATCTATCTATCTTTTAGTTCATATTTATCTATCTTTTAGTTCATATCTATATATTTATACATATCTATCTTTTTGTTCATATGTATGTATGTATGTATGCATGATTGTATATATGTATGCATCTATTGCTTTGTTGATATATCTATCCATCTAAATATCTCTCTATCTCTGGTCATATTTATCTATCTAAGTTGGAACGTTTGAGATAGATAGATATGAATAAACTGAGATAGATAGATAGATAGATATGAAGGAACTGAGATAGATAGATAGATAGATAGATAGATAGATAGAAATGAAGGAACTGAGATAGATAGATAGATAGATAGATAGATAGATAGATAGATAGATAGATAGATAGATAGATATGAAGGAACTGAGATAGATGGATAGATTGATCGATAGATAAATAGATAGATATGAAGTAACTGAGATGGATAGATCGATCGATAGATAGATAAACGATTTTCTGTTACTACTTTTCTAGATTAAAATTAAAATTACGCACTATATATATATATATATATATATATATATATATATAACAACTTGCGTGAACGGAAAAATAATAAATCACTGTTGTTTAAACGTTTTTCTTCGTAACTGAAGACAAATATATTTTTTATTCTGGAAATCTATAGGCTTTCTTTTTTTAAAATTGTTTTCATAAATTTGCTCGAATTCAGAAAAAAAGTGTATTTTAATGTTGCAACCACCACTTAATGGCTGGCGTTGAAATGCAACGTTTTATGTAATGTTCAAGGCTCACCGCCAATCCAAATCTTCAACGCCAGAAGTGAGCAAGGTATGATACTGCGATTGTTCCATGCTCTTGTAATCCCGGTGAACAACATTTGCAAATGAACAGTCTTGGGGAAGCCCAAGGGTGACATCACGCTGCAACCACGGTTTCCGTAAAATAATCGAAGTTAAGCAACGTCGAGCCTGGTCAGTACCTAGATGGGTGACCGCTTGGGAATACCAGGTGTTGTATGCGTGATTGTGAGGGTGGTGTAATGGACAATGGCTTGGAATTGTGAATGGAAGCGCCAAGTTCCAATTCCCGTTGGGTTCGCTAGATTCACTGACGTTCAATTATCTATTCTACCCACCCGAAGAGAAAAGGAAAAACTCAAACGACAAGAGAAAACGCTACAACAAAATTAACCTCATCCTTCACCAAGAGTACTATGCAGTCAATGCCATCGGTCCTTACATGTAAGAATTGGTCTAATTAGTCATCGGCACCATCATCATAAAGGAAGCCATCAGAAAAGAAGAAAATTCTTGGATATGAGATAAATCTAATGACGCTATAGTTCTTTATTCTTGCTTGTTTCACTATTTCTATAAACTTTTCAATACATGTTATAGCTTACGGCCATACCACATTGAAACATCCACGTATGATCACCGAAGTTAAGCCACGTCGAGCCTGGTCAATATATCTAGATCGGTGACCACTTGGGAATACAAGGTGTTATATGCGTGATTGTGCGGGTGGTGTAATGGATAATGACTTGGAATTGTTAGTGGAAGAGCCCAGTTCCGATTCCCGTTTGGTTCGTTACGTGCAATTATCCTTGGGAAAGACCATCAATTCCTCCCAAGCTATGGGTAAATTAGTAAGACTTATATCACTAAAACATTAATATCTCCTAAAAAAAACTGTTACAATCTAAAAATATTTTGTAGGTTTAAATAATCTGCAAAGGGTTCATAAGCCGTAGAAAACAATTATCGAATGATATCAGTTTTCAGACATTTTAAACGTTTTAATATTCACAATTGAGTTCCACTTTGAGAATATCAATGACTTTATACTTTCGAAAGGTTTACCTATAAAGGTATTACTCCTATTTTATTTCTTACCATTTTTAATTTCTTTACTTTTAAGTTTTTTTAATTTTTTTTATATTTATTTTCTAATTTTTTCTTACCCCATCGCTGAACATTTGCCGTCTTGGGTAAGACGATAAACTACGTCCAACAGCAAGGCCTTTGATCAGGAGGTTTAGAGGCGCGTGGAACCATCTCTTAATTGCTGGTGTTCCCTAGGTCCACTCTGACCCGGGGAGGTAGCACCTGTTAGGGTCCGAGCTATGGGCTAATAGTTAACGCCCAAACTGTGGTTAAAACACTATGAAAATGTAAAAATAAGTTTTAATACCAGAAATACTTTGTAAAAAACTATTACCAGCAATATATTTTTGAAAAATAAAAAAATTACCAGCTATAATATTTAAAAAATAGATATATTACCTGCTATACATTTTTTGGAAAAAAATAATTACCAGCAATAATAATGTTGTTGGCAGTAAATAATCCATTGAGATTTATATGCGATAAAACAAAACAACGAAACGAAACCAAACCTGAATGATAACAGATAGGCTTTCCACCATTCAGTTGCCAGATCTTAATAAATTTTATGATCAAAATACTTATATTCAATTGTTCTTGTATTGTAAAAATATATTAGCAGCAATACATTTTTGAAAAAAAAATATAGCAAGGAATAAAAATCTTGTCAGCATTAAATAAGCCATTGAGGTTGATATACCGTAAACCAAACCAAACCTGAATGATTACAGGCAGGATTTCCAACATTCAGTTGTCAGATCTTAATAAATTTTATGATCAGCATACTTATATTCAATTGTTCTTCTCTTGTAAAAATATATTAGCAGCAATATATTTTTGAAAACAAAAATTACAATCAATAAAAATCTTGTCGGCATATATACCGTAAACCAAAGCAAACCACCCCAAAGCAAACGACACCAAAGCAAACGACACCAAACCTAACGTAACTAAACCTGAACATCGAGCGCAATTTTCTTTCGATACTCCTTTGGTGAGCAGGAATATTCACTATCTTTTATGCTTTCGAGAGAAGCAATAATTCATCTCCAACCGGGCAGTACAGTGCCTCGACTTCAGATAAGTACGGTTAATGCAATGTTAGTCGTAGTAGTGCATATCCGACAGTGGTTCAACTGAATCATTCCTAGGTCACGTACCAAAGGAATAAATTAACTTATTTTGACGAGCGATCTCAGTTGCTCCTATCATCATTCCAAGCCGCAAAAATTAATGAACTCATTAAAATGTCTCTTTTCAGGTATCGCTGCGTTCATCCTCGACATATTCGCCGACAATTTGCTCGATGCGTGGGTTTCCAGTCACAATAGAAATTTTCTTCTGCAAAGAACTTCTTGTTGGTATTTCCTCATGAGTGGAAGAACTTCTTGAGATTATGCATTCAACTGCAGTCCAAGTGTTTGGCGGGAAATACACTAGCATGCATCGAATATCTATCTATCTATCTATCTATCTATCTATCTATCTATCTATCTATCTATCTATCATTCTATTCCTATTCCTATCTATCTATCTATCTATCTATGATTGTTATCTATCTATCTATCTATCTATGATTGTTCATTATCTATCTATCTATCTATCTCATTCTATTCCTATCTATCTATCTATCTATCTATCTATGTATACATGTATGCATGTTTGTATGTATGCATCTATTTATCTAGTCTGTTCATTTTTGTATATATCTATCTAAGCAAAAATGCGAAAATTTCTTTCTTTTTCTGCATATTTAATTTAAAACTTTAATAAAAGTGTAAATGATAAACTTTTACTAATTGTTCATTATCTTTCCGATTCCGATTTATATTTGAACAATATTTGATCTTAACAAATCTATCTATCTATCTATCTATCTATCTATCTATCTATCTATCTATCTATCTATCTGTCTGTGCTAGACCGAAGTCAAGATGACCGTGGTGTTATTCAAACTGTTGATTACGCAACATAATATTCTCTCTCCCAGAAACACTAACTTCGCTCCGTTCGCTCTAGTTGCAGTATAAACCACAAATTGCCGCTGTACGTGTTGAACAAACATGAAATGTAACTAAACAGCAGTTTGCGCAAGGGATTGGCTAGCTGCCCCAACAGACGGGTATATTCGGAAACGACTTTGCATTTAGCATTATATATATATATATATATATATATATATATATATATATATATATAGAGAGAGAGAGAGAGAGAGAAGGCTTTATATATTGCAAAGGTAAACAAAATCTGAGTTGCTAATGCAAATCTCGGTGCCATTATAAAATTAAGACTTAACACCTGATATTTTTAATAAATGATTTTTTTTGTAAAGTACACCTTGGAACAAATTATGCGGAGAGGCGGCCTGCTAACAGGTCGGGGTACCTGGCAGAATGGACATGATTTTGCAATACCCGAAATTCGTAATGAAGCCGGGACGACATCATTGATGACCTCCACCGTTTCATTTTATAAATATATTTCAAGAATATATCTATCTATCTATCTATATATATATATATATATATATATATATATATATATATATATATACAGGGTGTTTCAAAAAAATTTGATATCCTTTGAGATGTAAATATCACAGAAAGTACATGATTAAGGCAAACGAAATTAAAAAGTATTAATGTTGAAGATCATAAGATTTATTCTTCCAAATCTGGATGAGGAATTCAAAAGCATGTGGATTATGTGAACGATTTCACAAGTGTTCAATATGCGCACCGCCTGAGACACGGCATTTTTATACCTGTAAAGAAAAAGATTAAAGATTAAAGAATATAAAAATACAAATAAGAAAAACACAAAAACATAAAGACATAAAAACATAAAACAACCATTAAACTTAGGGATGCTATTAAAATTTGAAGTCATTGCGAAATGATATCAAATTTTTTGAAACATCCTGTATATGTAAGACATTTTTTATGTTTATACGTTCATTTTATAGAGACAAATATTTAAGTAAATGCTCTGTTTATAATAAACAGTATTAACAACATTTACCGGCCTGAATGTCCAAGAAATTTTCATAGAAAATATTCGGCTTCCGACAGGAATCGAACCTGTATCCTATACGGAAATGTCATATAGTCTGACGTGCCTTGACCAATTGGGCCACAGAGGAGCGTTCGGTTCAATCATATCTAGTCAGATCCATTGTAGCTTGCTTTACCGTTACAGCAAACAAATCCTCTTCACTTAGATTTTTTTATCAAGAGATCCTATATACACAGTTTCGTATCCAAAATTTAAACTCAGCCATTTTTAAAGGAAAAAGGGGTTTATTTTTAATATACACTGTTTAATAAATATAAATGAGGGCAGCTAGTTCAAAAAGGAAGTATCAACTATAATGAAGGTTGAAGCAATATATATATATATATATATATATATATATATATATATATATATATATATATATATATATATATATATATATATATGATATATATATATATATATATATATGATGAAATATATATATATATATAGGATGAATATATATATATATATATATATATATAATTATTTATTTATTTAAGAGGTCTCATGTTTCAAAACAAAAGAGCCGAAAACTTCAATATAATTATTTAAATTAAATTGAGTTAAAGTAAGCTCTGTTCCATCTTCAAGCGAAATTTTTTTTTTGAATAACGTATTTCTGAAATTTACGTGTTTTAATAATAGAAATCAAAATTTCCATGGTAACAGCTAGGGCGAATTGTTTAAATTGGGTAGGCGTGTGTTGGGTGTTAATAAGTATCAGTATAGGGTTACTTTCATATATGTCAAGTAAGGGTAAGTTGGGGGTGTCTAAATTTGAAACGGAAGATGTTTTAGCCTAGTCTGGTTTAAATGTCTATGGAGATTTATTTTTTATTTTATTATTTTATTTCTTTATGAAAGGGATTTGTGCATATAAAAAAAACTGCCGTAACCTTTGTTTTTTGACGACTTCATAAAGGGTTATCTTTTTTGTAGGGTATTTAAACTATTTATTTGGGCTATGGATTATAAAAGTTATTATATTGTATGCTTGTTTTTAGCTAATTATTCGAACCATGGATTTGATGATGTCGACAAAAAACCGTTAACTCGTGTCTATTGTTTAACAGATTATTATTATTTAGAAACTTAATAATGTGCAGTTTCTCATGGAGGCACAAAGGGCATGGCTCATCCCAAGTTTTACATGTTCTAGCACTGTTTATAATTTTCCATTTTACTTTAGGTGTCCTATTTATTTCCTTCAGATACCTAACCAGTTCTTTCCTATTTTATATATATTTTTCACACACACACACACACACACACATATATATATATATATATATATATATATATATATATATATATATATATATATATATATATATATATATATATATATATATATATATGATGAAAATGTTGATCTTAGGAATTAGAATCAAATTTCGATTCTAAGGAAATAATTATAATCATAAGCACTTAAATTTTTTTTTTTCTTAATATAATTAATATTTGCTCTTTTTTTACATTGAGCTCTCTGGATTACATCCTCCATGGAATTATCCATACGGATTACGAAAACACATCTTTATATATATATATATATATATATATATATATATATATATATATATATATATAATTTCTTCTTCTGTTTTTTACTATTATTAATTTATTATTATTATTATTACCTGAAAGTCGCTTGCACGAACGGAAATATTTCTGGAATGAACATTCGTTAACTTTTACCACGCTTTGTTTCTGCATCTGTCTATATTTCTGAGATGTATTATGTACATTATTTACATTATTCGGACTATCTTCCTCATGTTTGTTGCCATAATTATCACAAGGTTTCCGCTGTTGTACGCTTCCTCAGGTGGTTCATTTCGTTCGCTGGGGTAGACTTTTCTAGTTCCACGTGCCATGTCTTATGTCAGTTATCAGTTATCTCCTGTTAATTCCCCTCTCCAACTTCTCCACTGCCTTAACCAGGTATTGAACTTACAATTCTTTGGATCCTGTCACTGAATCTAACTAAACGCCTTTATCCACTGTGCCATGTCTGGCTTTGTATCTGATTGCTCTCAATGGCGATCAAGTGGCAGCAGGTCTCTTCAATACACCAATCAGCACCCTACTTAATATTCTTGCTGATTTCCACCATATTCTTGTTCAAATGAATTCTATTCTTTCGTGTTATTTTATTTTATTATTTCTTTAAATCTTTTTGTAAGGCTCTTCAGGGCGCCGGTAATGATGGGTACAGCAGTCAGTTTTAGATTCTTCAAACTTTTTACTTCTTTTTGCAAATTGTTTGATAATTGATCCTGATCTTCAGCCATTTTCAACCTCATTCTGATGGAACAACAGAATCCATTCTCTCTCAAATACGTTATTTTATTTAATATTTACAATTATTATTTATTCACTCCAGACCTGTATTATTTGATTTCAAAGAATTCGAAAAGATATTTTTGTAACTACAGTATGACGCAATAAAATGGAGACACTCATAGAATGTCGATTTTAGTATTTTTACCAATACAAGTACTAGAATACCTTTATTAATACAGGGTATTAATACAGGTGTACATATGTACATGTGTAAGTATAAGCATTCAATTGCTGATATCCTTTTGTGAGTGAACGGAAGGATTACAGGAGGTTCCGTTTCCGAAACGTTGGAGTAGGGATGCTGAAGGTAACATCAATCAACTAAGTGCTAAATCTTTTAAATATATATATATATATATATATATGTGTGTGTGTGTGTGTGTGTGTGTGTGTGTGAGAAAAATAAGTAGAAACTCTACTGGAGTCATTAAGATATATATATATATATTTACAGAAACTTTACCGCAGTGCTATGGTAAATTATGGTGTGATGTGTTGTCGTGAATTCTTGTACTCCATTTGGATGCAGGGTATCTAAGATCTCATCTCAGATTAACTTTTGAAAATTATAAAACTTAAAGCAAAATAAAGTAACTAAATATTCTTAGAACTACAGTTAAATTTACAATTTATTTTTCTTACCAGTGTGTGATACACACACACACACGCACCCATATATATATATATATATATATATATATATATATATATTGAGCAATAAAAAATATTAAAAAATTAAAATCATCAGACACACTGGGTTGTTTATTAATATTCTTTCGTTTTTATTATTATTTCATTTAGATTCCTCGACTAGTTTCGGCCAACATGGCCATCATCAGGAGAAAAATAATTTTCTGCTTGCTGGTAGCAGTGAACTACAGAAATGAATGTCTTGATGGAGAAAATCAACTTGTCTGTAGTTTTCATTTGTTTGTTTTTTTAAATTTTTTTACCGCGAATTTTGTTCAGTCTTTGTGTTTCAAGCAGTTTCTTTTAAGTTGTTATTTGAGATAAGAGCTGGATGGATTCATGCTACTCTGAATTCCTTGGTCATTTTGACAGTTTTTATATATATATATATATATATATATATATATATATATATATATATATATATATATATACCGGTTGATAAAAATGACAGGCTGTTAATATTCTTACACTTTTTTTTTGTTTCATCAGAGTCTTGGTGAAATCTTTCCAGGAGACCGAATCGGATGTCGCGGTCAGATTGAATCATTTCGCAGCTCAGATTTTGTTCAATGGAGTCTTATAAAGACTGTATTTATCGTCTAAAAAACTTACAATATTCAGAAGTTGAATGCTCAGATGTGTACAAAGTTAGGGGAATATTGATATTGAACTTTGATAGCGTGTGTGCCACTCTCACTGCTCAGCCGCAAGTATGCATTGATTAAGGGAAAAGGCACTCTAAATATTGCCACCCCCCCAAAAAAAAACAGCTTTATAAATTCATTAATACTTTTCCAAAGAAATATATGGCTAGATAAACGCAGTTTATTGATTTCTACCTTCTTGCAAACTGCAATAAATATGATAACCAAATAATCAACTGAGAAATGTAAAAATAGAAATGAAGCGATATTTTTTCACTCATCTGCATTGTATTACAGGAAATCTTAAATTGTGATAAATATATATAAATACAATTTATTGCTTTACAGGAATTCTTAAATTGCGATGAATACATTTGAATAATTTTTATTGTTTTTACAGGATTTTGTAAACTGTGATAAATATATTTAAATATATTATATTGACTTACATGAATATGTAAATTGCGATAAATATATTAAAATATAAAGTGTTGATTTAACGAGTACTTAAATCGTAATGAATATATTTAGACACGTTGCGTTGATTTGCAGAAACCCTTAAAAAAACATAGGGAGGATGACTCAACGCCTAGACATGAGAATTAAACAACACGTTCTTACAAAAATCAGGAATCACACCTTGCCGTTGATTGGACTTGTCCAGACACCTATGGTTCCGCCATATGTGAACACCTATTAAATAGCAGAACAAAACTGTTCTCTATTACTCACCACAGAGAAACATCGCTTCCCCCCATTAGAATGTCTGACGCTCAACTCTCGCGACTGCTCGGTCTCACATTGTCCTCTGACCTGAGATGGAACGATTACGTTGAGTCAATAGCTTCGACCACCGCAAGGAAAGTTGGCTCCCTGTGTCGCACCAGGAAATTTTTCTCGTCGGAATCGATCCTTCAAATCTACAAATCAACCATTCGCCTTTGCATGGAGTATTGCTGCCATATATGTTCTGGAGCCCGCTCTGTTTGTCTCAAGATCATTGATAAAATCCAGAGACGAATATGCAATGTAATTGGCCTTGATCTGGCATCTGGTCTGCAATCGCTCTCTCACAGACGTGCCACCGCCTCTCTCTGTGTTTACTTTACAAATACTTTCACGGTAACTGCTCCGATGAGCTGCTTTCGCTGGTTCCTAGACTTCATGAATTTTAGCGTTCTACTAGGCTGACATCTCATCCTTTCACTGTCGAAACTGTTAAATGTAGCCGTCTCTTCTACTCCAATAGCTTCATGTCTCTCACTTCTCCCCTGTGGAACTCCCTCCACTTTTCCTGTTTCCCTGATGGCTATAATCTCCAACTATTCAAATGTAATGTCAATCGACGTCTCCAGATGCCGTGATCTATCCCCTATTCTTCTCTTCATCCTTTCCTTTATAACTCCTATTTTCCTTGGCTCCAACTCTCTGTAACCCCTTGCGTGCTAGTGGCTTCCCGCCTTGCTTGGGGTGAAACGTTATATATATATATATATATATATATATATATATATATATATATATATATATGTATATATATATAAAGAAATATAGTCTTAAGGTGTGCTATATTTATGGGATAAAGTGCTCAATATCAGAGATAGAACGTGTGTAAATATAAAAGTGAACATAGAAGTCAACACTTAGAGGCGACAGTCTGTTTCATGCTATATGCAATCGTCAGGCCACATATGCTGTTATTTTTCTCGGCTACGGGTTAGTGGTGCATTGTGGGTATTCTATTATGGCGGTTATTTTTACCGGAAGTCGCTTTGTTTATTTATTTGGGTCAAATTATATTGCTCGTTTTTATTTTTGTTTCTTATTTTATTTATTTATTTATTAACGTAGTAAAAAATTTGTTTATATCACGTATTTAACAGTTTTGTTTTGGTTTGAGAATTTGATTAAAGCTATTTGTTCAATTTTGGGGTTGGTTGTTGTAGTTCATTCTAACTATTATTTTTTGGGCGGGAACAGTTTTTAATTTGGGATTGGTTTGAATTTAGGTCAATTTATTTGTATATTTTTCTTTTCGGTTTTCGGTTTTTTAAGCAACAAAAGTATTTAGTTATTTTATTTTATTTTATTTTTTTTTTTAGTGTATTTGTTTGTTTTTTCCGTTTTTCATTTTTTAGGTTACGTAGTAAAAATTTATTTTCATGCCTGCATTTTGAGATGAGCTCGGATCTTTTATTTAATAATTTATTTTGGTCGGGGAAGGTAATGATAGCTATTTTTTTCCTCCAAGCAAAGTTTGCAAGTTTTTGATTGGTTGTTGTAGGCTGATGACTTTTTTCTTTATCTTCCAAGATATTTTTTGGTGTGATGTGCGTTTTGTTTTTTTATTTCCCAGATATACTTAGAAAGCATAGTACTGTTCGTATATTTACTATTTGTGAACGATGTTTTGTGTGTATAATTTCTTTGCTTCCAGGTCCTTCAGTTACTCCTATGTATACTTTTTTTCTTCATTATCTGGTGATTTTATCGTGGCTTGGTATATTACGTTGTTTTGTAAACAATTTCCGTTTAAGGGACATTCGTTCTTTATTCTGCATTTGCACGTGGGTTTAATTTGTTCGTGTGGTTTGTTGATAATTTTCCTATTGTGCTTTTTTATTATTTGTGCCATGCTCTCGGTGCAGCTGTAGCTGATTTTTACTGTGTTTTTGTTGAATATCTTGTGTAAGATGCTTGATTCTGGGAAGTGTTTGTGTAAGAGTTTGGGGAATATTTTTCCTACGTTTGTTTTTACGTTCTTGCTGTACGGTGGGTTGAACCATATGATATTTCTTCTCCTGTTGGTCTTTTTGTATTCTGTGGTGAATATGCGAGTATTGCTGGGAATCCGCTATCTTTTAGGGTCGTTTCATAGTCTTTCTTAGCTTTGTTGAATAGGGATTCATTGGAGGAATTGTCGGAGAGCCTGCGGTTAATCGATTTTGGTATCTGTTTGATTATAGAAGGCGGATGGTTGGAAGATGTGTGTATGTAGAGTGGTTTATCGTTAGGTTTTCTATATGGTTTATATTGCCTTCTCTTAGGTTGAAAGTAACATCTAGGAAATCTACTTCGTTTAGATTAGTTTTTATATCTATGTCGAATCCGTTATTTTTAAAAAATAGAAAGTTTCTTAAAAAGAATGAGATGGTCTGTCCACTTTTTAAATCAGGACCTTCACAATAACAACACACCTAAGAAGGAAAAATCCTGTGTCATTTCAAAACAAAAAATGCCCCCAGTTCAAAAAGTAATTAATGCCTATGATTTCGAGAAAGACTTCTGACCTAGTTAAAACTTAAAATTCCATAAAAAATAAGATGCATTCAAAAAAAAAAAAAAAGCAGATATTCGTTAAAATAAACAATTGAGCAAGTGTATTTATCGCTGCTGATTTCGCTTGAAATTTATACAAACTAAGACCTCCTACACACAATAAATTACTAGAACAACATAACCAAAACAGTTAAAATGGGTAAAAACAACAGAACACGATATCAATATGGAAGCTAAATTTGTTTGTTAAAATTTAGACCTAGATGACCGAATAAATTGTTTTATGCAAGGCACGAGCCTTTATCACACTAAAAGACCATAAAAGAAAATTTCAAAATTAATCCTGTATTGTTAGACTCATAATTTTACCTAGTTCGCGAACTAGGTAAAATAAGCAAAACAATACTAGGATTAGTTTTAATTCTTCTTTAGGAAGTCTTTTAGGAGTGAAACCAGTGGAAAATACGAAAACAACAATTGATTGGTTCATCAACATAAATAACAAACAAAATTGCCAATTCCTACAATTGACATAAAATAATTTTACCCATCCATGTATGTTTTGGTTATGCTAGATAAGGCCATCAACTTAGCTCAGGAACAAATAATAATAAAATTTTTCGAAATCAACATCATTAAGCACTCCCGTAAATCATGTTTATTCCACAACGAAGAAGCTTTTGGATAAAGAAAGAATGGATATTTGTACAATGGGAAATTTTATGTTTCTAACTAGGGCATGCGAAATCATAGAAATTCTAATTCTTTTTGAACTGAGCAAAATAATAGATAAAAATGACACAGGACTTTACAGTGACGACGGTCTCATAATCTTAAGAAACTGATTTAAAAACAAAACACAGACAAAACTAGAAAAGCAATAATAAAGATTTTTAAAAAATAACGGATTCGACATAGATATAAAAACTAATCTAAACGAAGTAGATTTCCTAGATGTTACCTTCAACCTAAGAGAAGGCACATATAAACCATATAGAAAACCTAACGATAAACCACTCTACATACACACATCTTCCAACCATCCGCCTTCTATAATCAAACAGATACCAAAATCGATTAACCGCAGGCTCTCCGACAATTCCTCCAATGAATCCCTATTCAACAAAGCTAAGAAAGACTATGAAACGACCCTAAAAGATAGCGGATTCCCAGCAATACTCGCATATTCACCACAGAATACAAAAAAGACCAACAGGAGAAGAAATATCATATGGTTCAACCCACCGTACAGCAAGAACGTAAAAACAAACGTAGGAAAAATATTCCTCAAACTCTTACACAAACACTTCCCAGAATCAAGCATCTTACACAAGATATTCAACAAAAACACAGTAAAAATCAGCTACAGCTGCACCGAGAGCATGGCACAAATAATAAAAAAGCACAATAGGAAAATTATCAACAAACCACACGAACAAATTAAACCCACGTGCAAATGCAGAATAAAGAACGAATGTCCCTTAAACGGAAATTGTTTACAAAACAACGTAATATACCAAGCCACGATAAAATCACCAGATAATGAAGAAAAAGTATACATAGGAGTAACTGAAGGACCCTGGAAGCAAAGAAATTATACACACAAAACATCGTTCACAAATAGTAAATATACGAACAGTACTATGCTTTCTAAGTATATCTGAGAAATAAAAAACAAAACGCACATCACACCAAAAATATCTTGGAAGATAAGGAAAAAGTCATCAGCCTACAACAACCAATCAAAAACTTGCAAACTTTGCTTGGAGGAAAAAATAGCTATCATTACCTTCCCCGACCAAAATAAATTATTAAATAAAAGATCCGAGCTCATCTCAAAATGCAGGCATGAAAATAAATTTTTACTACGTAACCTAAAAAATGAAAAACGGAAAAAACAAACAAATACACTAAAAAAAAAAAAAAATAAAATAAAATAACTAAATACTTTGTTGCTTAAAAACCGAAAACCGAAAAGAAAAAATATACAAATAAATTGACCTAAATTCAAACCAATCCCAAATTAAAAACTGTTCCCGCCAAAAAAATAATAGTTAGAATGAACTACAACAACCAACCCCAAAATTGAACAAATAGCTTTAATCAAATTCTCAAACCAAAACAAAACTGTTAAATACGTGATATAAACAAATTTTTACTACGTTAATAAATAAATAAATAAAATAAGAAACAAAAAATAAAAACGAGCAATATAATTTGACCCAAATAAATAAACAAAGCGACTTCCGGTAAAAAATAACCGCCATAATAGAATACCCACAATGCACCACTAACCGTATATATAAATAGCCGAGAAAAAATAACAGCATATGTGGCCTGACGATTGCATATAGCATGAAACAGACTGTCGCCTCTAAGTGTTGACTTCTATGTTCACTTTATATATATATATATATATATATATATATATATATATATATATATATATATATGTTGAAACTTGACTAATGCATGGAATAATAATGCAACACAAAATGTACTTAGAACAAAATGCATTGAACAAGAAAGTGTACACAATATTTACATATAGTCTTTTGCACATTCCTGGTAAGACCGTTCCTGGAGAATGTGTTGACTGAGTTGCAGTCGGGCAAAGTCTCTGGTTGAATCTCTTGATTCCCCCCTCACTTCCCGGTACCAACCATATTTATATGGTCGGTACTCCACTATGCAAATTAGGTGGATCCTACCACAACAATATATATATATATATATATATATATAAGAGAAATTATTAGGAGGATTCGGGATAGTCATAAGTAAGTAATTCATCAAGTCTAAAAGAAACCTCAACAGAAAGCATTGCACGGCCATTTTGTCCTATATTTGGGACTCATCATCAAAAATTTAAATGCAAGGTTAACGTCATCTGTTTTCTTAATTGTTTTTATTTTATTGTCTTCTCTCCCGAATAGTATATTTTTTCATATATTCTCTAACACTTCGTAACACTTTACGTCTTAGCGGCTTTATTGCCTTACTTGGGGGTAAAATGATTATTTAAAAAAAAAAGAATATATTTCTGCAAAAGCGAATGCAACCGACTTCTCGGGCATTTGAACCCTGCATTGCAATTTCATTCGTCGCAACAATAAATCCTATGCCACAAGTACGTCGTATTTTTTCTTTCTTATATAAAGGATTATGGATTTTTCTATTGTGTAAATGGATACGTTTCCTTATTCTCTCTTTTAACGTTAGATGCTGAGTGAAATATAGCCACCAGTCGTGTATGGAACCTTCTATTTTAACAATGAATTCTTGCCAAATGAAAAAAAAATAACTTAAATAAAACTTTTTACACGGGCGTAAGAAATGTAAGACGAGAATTCACTGAGATCGATCATCATCAAAATAATCGTTAGAAAGTAATATTCCAGTTCTCATTTGACTTTCGGGTATAGAAAGCTAAACTTATACACAAACCCACACATGGTCATGATAATGGAGCGTGCGGTAGAAATACCTTACACATTTTAATGGCTGACAAATAGACCAAGATAACTGCTATACAAAATTAATTGTTATTTACATAAAAGACTATAGTTTTTATTCATTTCGTTTAAAAAAAACATCCTCCAAAATGGCTGCCTCTCTTCGCTATAGAATGTTGTAGAAGATTTCTAAAGTTTTCCAACACCTGGAAGTTTGAACACTTGGAGGTATTCCAGGTGGCCTTTTTTAAGCGTAGAACCAGTGGCCATGAAAAATTTATTTCACTTTTGTTTAACTAACCCTAGAACAGTAACTATCAAGCATGGGTATATCATAGCCGATTTGGAAAATATCAAAAAAATATTAAATATAAATCTTTATTTTAAATACTTGACATGCAGGCACTTCAAACTTTGTACTTATTATTTAGGTAAGAAAATCAGGTACTGAAAACTGTAATTAAAAATAGGAAAAATTGCGCTGGGTACCATATACCCATGGTTAGTGTTCTAGGGTTAAACAAAGTGCTACAGATTTTCTTCATTTCGTTTTAAAAAGAATATCCTGCAAAATGCTGACCTCCATTCGCCATATACAGTTTTAGACGATTTCTAAATTTTTCCATCCCACGGAAGTTCAAATGCTTCGAGGTTTACCCGGTTGGTTCCTTTCAAGCACTAAACTTGTGGTCCTGAAATTTTCAACCCACAGCAATATCGATTTTCTATCCAGAACAGCATCATTTCAATATAAGATTCTTCCCTGCCCCTCCCCCTTTAGAATGTCTGACGCTCAACTTCTCGAGAGCACCTCTTTGCGGCTGCTCGGTCTCACATTGCCTGCTCACCTAAGATGGAACAAATACATTGAGTCAATTACTTCGTCCACCGCAAGGAAAGTTGGCACCCTGTGCCGCGTCAGGAAATTTTTCTCCCCGGTATCGATGCTTCAAATCTAAAAATCAACCATTCACCCTTGCATGGAGTATTGCTGCCATATATGGTCTGGAGCCCCTTCTGCTTGCCTCGGGGTTCTTGATAAGATCCAGAGACGGATATGCAATGTAATTGACCCTAATCTGGCATATCGTCTGCAGTCGCTCTCTCACAGACGTGCTGTCGCCTCTCTCTGTATTTTTTACAAATACTTTCATGGTAACTGCTCCGATGAGCTGCTTTCGCTGGTTCCCAGGCTTCATGAATTCAAGCGTCCTACGAGGCTAGCATCTCGCTCTCACACTTTCAATGTCGAAACTGTTAAATGTAGCCGTCTCTTCTACTCCAATAGCTTCATATCTCACACATCTCGACTGTGGAACTCACTTCTCTTTTCCTGTTTCCCTGATTGCTATAATCTTCAAATATTCAAATGAAATGTCAATAGACATCTCTAGTTGCCTTGATGTATCCACTATCCTTCTCTCCATCCTTTCCTCTATAACTCCTCTCTGCTATCGCTCCAAATCCTATCCAGCCTTGCTTGGGGTGAAATGCTAAAAAATATATATATACATATATATCTGTGTCGCAAATTACAGATTCACCACTCTTAAAAGAATATTTGAACAGCAAAGGCAGTGTGCAGCGGTTCACGCCATGATGGCAAAACGAATGGTGACACATTAGCTATATGATTACACCATTACCGCTTGCCTAAGATCACCATCAGAGGGGATAGTTTACATCCTGGGAGGTATTTCCGCCACACCCAGTAGCATGATCAGCTCCTTCCATTCAAGAAACGTTTGGCATTCATTGGTCGAACAGTAGCGTTACTGTTGGTTGAAAATTAAGAAATCTTTCTATTAGAACAGATTCTTCAGGAGCTTAAATGTTGCGAGATTGTTAAATGTTATTTTTCCTCAAGGACGCATGGCACAGTGGATAAAGGCGTTGGTTAGATCCAGTGACAGGACCCAAAGTGTTTGAGTTCAATACCCAGTTAAGGCAGTGGAGAACTTTCAGAGGGAAATTAACAGGAGATAACTGTTAACTGACATCCATCAAACATGGCATGTGAGCGAAATAAAGGTTTCAGTTCGACATTCAAACCACCTGAAGAAGGCCGGAGCGTACAACGGCCGAAAGATTGTAATAAATATGGCGACAAAGATGAGGAGAATATTCCGAATAATGTAAATAGTGTACATAATATTTCATCTCAGAAATATAGACAGATACTGGAGGGCCGAAAGATTGTAATAAATATGGCGACAAAGATGAGGAGAATAGTCCGAATAATGTTATTTTTCTTTCCGGTATTAATGAGGATTTCCTTCCTAAAGTTTTGTTTAAGGTAATGTGGAAAGTCAATATTCTTTATTAGATGAATATTCTTGCTTCTAAGCAGCATCAGCTAAGAAAGATATCACATGGTACATGTGATATCGTTTTTAGATTCCGTTGCCCCCTCTTTTGTATGTAGTGAATAGATAAATGAAAAGAACTCTGGCTAATCGGTGTTTCACAGACATTTCGAGATTCGTTCGTCTGAGTTAAGATAAATTTATTTATCTTATTTCTGACGAATGAATCTGTTTGCGAAATTCAGTGTCGAAAGACTAATTGTTGGACTATTTAATATTAAAGCCTCAGTTTTGACTAGTGAGTACTTTATAAACAAATAACCTGTTGCATTTTGTGAGTTATCTAGACAATAAGTTACTGGAAGAGGTGTAAACCTATATAATTCTTATCATTTATTAATTATGTACGGATGGATGAACAGTGTGGACATAGAGATCAACACGTATCTTGACTGTCAGTTCCACTCTTCAATACGATCTTCAGATCAATATAGCAAATTTTAAACTATAACTACACATGACCCTTTGGATCACTGACAATTTAGTCTTCAAAACATTTAAGTTGATTTCAACATTAAAAAAATTGTGTGTTTGAAGAAAGTTCAAATAAAAATACTTACTGTATTTAAAAACACGCATTTTTAAATTTTACTCACTTAAAATATTTTAAAATCATACTCACTTAAAATATTCTAAATATGCCAAAAATATATTTTTTTTAAATATTCAAAATAATGTTTTTTGAAAGGAAAGTGAAATATAAATAAGAATGCACGCAATCATAGAGAGGTGGAAAGAGGGAGGGGTGGAAAAAGAGAGAGGTGGAAGAGAAAGATGGAAAGACAGAAAGGTGGAAAGAGAGAGGTAGAAAGAGAGAGAGATGAGAAGAGAGATGCAGAATGGAAGAGGGGGGATAGACAGAGAGTTGGAAAGAGAAAGGTAGAAAGAGAGATGTGGAAAGAGAGAAGTGAAAAAACTGAGGTGGAAAGACAGAGAGGTGGAAAAAGAAAGGTAGAAAGAGAGAGGTAGGAAGAGAGATGTGGTAAGAAAGAGGGAGGGACACAGAGAGGTATAAAGAGAAAGGTGGAAAAAGAGATGTGGAAAGAAAGAGGTGAGAAGAGAGATGCGGAATGAAAGATGGGGAAAGACAGAGAGGTGTAAAAGGAAAGGTAGAAAGAGAGATGTGGAAAGAGAGAAGTGAAAAGACAGAGGTGGAAAGAGAGAGGTGGACAGACAGAGAGATGGAAAAAGAAAGGTGGAAAGAGAGAGGTAGAAAGAGAGAGATGAGAAGAGAGATGTGGTAAGAAAGAGGGGTATAAAGTGAAAGGGGGAAAGAGTGATGTGGAAAGAGAGAAGTAAAAAGACAGAGGAGGAAAGAGACAGGTAGAAAGACAGAGATGTGGAAAGAGAAAGGTGAAAAGAGATAGGTAGAAAGGGAGAGCTGAGAAGAGAGATGTGGAAAGAAAGAGGGGGAATACAGAGAGGTATAAAGTGAGAGGAGGAAAGAGTGATATGGAAAGAAAGAAGTGAAAAGACAGAGGGGGAAAGAGAGAGGTGAAAGGACAGAGAGATATAAGGAGAGAGGTATAAAGAGAGAGGTGAGAAGAAAAGAGGAGGAAAGACAGAGAGGCATAAAAATAAATCTGAAAAGACAGAGGTGGAAAGAGAGATGGGGAAAGAATCTTAAACCATTATGCGCCCGACGGCTGACGTACGCCCGATTCACTGACTTTTAATATTATGCTACTTGTAACTGAAGTTCCAGATTATAAAACACTGAAATTGCATTCAACATTAAAGAAATTGTCTCTTTGAAGAGATTTGAAATAAAAATACTGTATAAACAAATCGTATTTCTAAATTATATTCACTTAAAAATATCCTAAATATGGCCAAAAACATTTTTTAAAATATTTAAGATATTGTTTGTTTAAAGAAAGCTGAAATATAAATAAACATGCAAGCAATCACAGGAAGGTGGAAAGAGAGCGATGGTAAGAGAGAGCGGTGAAAAGAGAGGAAGAGATGGAAGGGAATGAGAGAGCGGAGGAAAGAGAGAGATGGAAAGAGAGTGCGATGGAAAGAGAGAGAGATGGAGAGGGATGTGGAAAGAGAGAGCAGTGACAAAGGAGAGATGTGGGAAGAGGGAAGAGGAAAGAGACAGAGAGAGGTGGAAATGGAGAGGTGCACAGAAAGAGAGTTGGAAAGTGTGACTTGGGAAGAGTGAGAGGTGGAAAGAGACCGGAGTGGAAGGAGAGATTTTTTTTTTACTTTTTGTCTTACTGTCAATTCACGCCATTTCCTTCTCCCCCAACTCCTACATGATAATAAATTTACATATTTCTTTCCCCTACTCTCTATATATGACTTCGTATTCACGGTGGCAAACACACTAGCAAGCAAGCAAACAAAGATCACAGAGTTTTAGTATTATAAATATATGTCCAATATTTTTGCCAACACTCAGGATTTCCAAGAATCACATAAAAATTGAAGACTGCGTGTCTTTTACTAAACCATTTTATTAACTCATTTCGAACCAGAAGGACTTACTCTTCCTAGAGGCTTTTTAATCATATATTCAATAATAATAACTAATTTCACCCCAATAATGCATGAAATTTCACTAACAATTTATTTATTCCTAATATTTATTACCGTTTATTGGTATATATATATATATATATATATATATATATATATATATATATATATATATATTACGATAAACGTGCAATCAATTTACAAATACATGAATTATTCACACAAAAACTAATGCAAAGGTTAATGATTTAAATGGCGAGACATCCATCATCGCAAAACAATTCAAATAATATACAAAACCTCCGTATCCGTTATGAATGAAATGATCCTTGTTTATATAAATTTCTGCCGTATTAGTTCTTATTTTTACTACAAGCTTTCGTCTGTTCCTACAGACATCTTCAGGTATAGAATAGATGTTGTTCTTGTTTTTTCTCTTAGTAATAAGAGGACAACGAAAATATATGTATTGTTGTATCCGAAATGCTATTGAAAATGAGTTATTGTTTTTTGGAGCGCGCAGAAGCAACGCTGAGTTTGATTTTAAATTTTTAAAGGTTGTGCGTTCTTATAAAATATGGTGATGAACAAATTTTTTACTGGAGGTTTTTGTATATTATTTGAATTATTTGCGATATATATATATATATATGAGTGTGTTTGTCTGTAAAAATTCAGATATAGCTGAAAATAAAATGACAATATCAATAAAGACCAAAAGCAAACTTCTCGAATATTTTAGTTTTCTCTAATTTAAAATTTGGAAACTTAACGTTATTGTTATTTCTTTACGTCTCTTCTTTATAAAACAAACATTACGAACTACAATATTTGCACATGCCTTGATAAAGTCCCCCACGGAACGAAACGCGTTGGTATAAAAAAAATATTTTTTACTTGAGATCTCTGCTAGAAATATTGTCTTTATTGATATGTCTATTTACATCTGAATTTTACACAAACACATGCACACATAAATTTGATCGCAACAGTGTCAAGTTATTTTCTCTTTTAATGTTACATCTTTTTGATCGAAATTGTGGGTGAACATATTTCTATGTGTGAGTAGTAAAAATATTTAATTTTTATCTATAAGATCCGTTTTGTGTTCAAATATATATATATATATATTTTTACAAAATTCAGCAAGTTCCATCAATGTATTTTGAGTAGACGTTGTCTCAGTTTATTTCAATTATAGAGACAAACCTCTCATCTACGTTCCCCCCCCATCAACGGACTTCGGATGCAACGGACAAATAAAAAAAGTTATGCAGGAAAAAAAAAACTTCCAAATCGTCTGCGATGTATTTAAAAATTTGCGGGCTAAGTGGAACAATTCGTGTTAGTTCTCAAAGTGACCGCTTGGTGGCGGTGGCTGGCCTTCCAGTTTTAAACAAAGGAGGGTGTACAGTATATAAAGTACGATACATTAGACGCGTGCGTAAGAATGTATCTGTGAGAAATCTATTATTTTTGTTATTTTGATTAATATACCTATATTAAGTATATATTTATTTATATCTATCTATAAAAGCAGGATGTGTGTGTATGTGTGTGTGTGTGTGTGTGTGTGTGTGTGTGTGTGTGTGTGTGTGTGTGTGTGTGTAACGAATTCACGGCCGCAATTTTCAATGGATTTGCACCAAAATTTACATGCGCATGCTCCAAGTGAGCGGGAAGGCCAAGATCGACTTTACATTTCCCAACTCCCATCGATAGTGGAAATAATCGATTTTTTCATGCTTCTACGGCAGTTTTCATGTAGTTTGCGGCCATTTTCTACTGGCCAGAGTGAGAGCCTATAGCTGGCTGTCACGAATAGGCAGGAAGATTCTATTGGCCAACGTGAGAGTCAACAGCTGACTGACACGAATGTTAAGTGGGAAAAATTTAAATCTGCATGGCACTTTACTCCAATTGGCTGATTCGCTTGCTTAAACTCAACGTTGATTCTGATTCCGCAGAACTGGGTTGGGTGTGAAAAAGTATTTGTTGTTAACATTCTTTTTTCATTCGGGTTTTCCAGTTACGAGTCCTTTTTTAAAGCTGATCGTTTTGTGTTCATTTTGTTTAGTTCTTTTTTTCGTAACAGATTTAATGTTTAGTATAGAGCTTAGAAAAAATTCGCAGTGAGAGATAGGAAAGAAGTAAGGCATGTAGCAACATCAGCACGGCAAAAGGTACTCCTTTGAAGGCAAGGAAGGGCAAAAATATTTTAAGTCAAGTGATAGCGACTGCTGTATGAATCGTACGATTTTTGAATCAAGCCCGGGCAACGCCGGGCAATACTGCTAGTGCTATGTATACATGTTTATATTATTTACATTATGATCATAACTACTGGTAGTTACTATAGTGGTTTTATAACTCAAAAAACAATCCTTTCCTATCTGAAGGCAATTGACATTAACAGATCACCCATCTCACCTATTAGTCCGTTGATGAGAGGTTTGTCTGTACCTGCATACAGAATTAATATTGTTATGGATTCTAATCATATCTATAATAATTTTAGGCGTAGCTGTAATTATTCGATCTAAACATTGCTGCACTTATTAAAAGAGAAAGTAACTCAGACGGAAAATTCTTGAGAGCGCAGCTATCGATATTTCCCAATGTATAAATGTCTGTCCGGGATGTTTTCAAGTATCGCATATTCTGAAAGAAATAATCTTTCCCAAGCCAATACACGTGACTATAAAAAAAAAAAAATTAACGCAAACGTTAAAATTCAAAACTTTCTCTTATTTAAAACATATAATGCATAAATTAAGTAAACTAAATAAATATGAATAATAATTGCATTATACAAGAGAAATCAGCAACAACAACGATGTTTTATCACTTATCTTTAAGGCACCTCAAATTACGTCACATAATTTACCTTGACTTTGTTGAAAAAATAAAATGCTTACCCTTGTCCAGTTACAGTTCATCAAAGGACGAAACGCGTAGGTTGTTTTCCTTTTTTGTCTATATATATATATATATATATATATATATATATATATATCCATGGAAAATAAGAATGAATAGAATCCAATTCCTACGTTTGTAACATTCAATTTCATACAGGGCTCAATACAAAAATAGAGCAATATTCTTCATTTTAAGATATTACATCAAAAAAAATCTCATAAATTCTCTACTCACCAGTTATTTACTAATACTCATCGAAATTTTTTAACATAAAGAATAATAAAAAATATATATATATATATATATATATATATATATATATATATATATATATATAAATATATACACTACAGTTAAAAAGTTCAAGGTTTTAAACTGTCCCCAAATTAGTTTTTAGTATTTAAATAAGAGAAAATTATATTCATATTTAAAAAAAGTAAGACATGATTTTTTAAAATTTTTATTAGAAATTTTATTATGACAAAAAACATTTTATGATTAAATTTGCTATCAGCAAAATATATTGCTTTAGCCTCGATTACTGCAGCACACACTTTTGCCTTTCCTTGCAAATGTTTTGCAAAGTATAATTTTGCTAATTGCTGATTCTATTATTTTTTTTCAATGACTCTGAGAGCTGTTTTTTCATTCTTTTTCGCTCTTCTGTCGAGTTCATCCCATACTAATTCTGGGAGTGGCTTTATGAAGGTGTTGGTATTTCTGGCTAATTTTGGTTAATTTCTTTCTTAATTGGATTTGTTGGTTAATTTTATTTATGCCGCGGAAAAATTTTCTTTATTATCATTTATTCAAAACATTTTCTTAAAAAAAGCAAAGGTTTATTTGCCCCTATATTTAATTAAACATTGGTAAATCTAAAGAAAGAATAAGAAAACGTATTTCTTTTTAACAGGGAAAAATCTATATTCGTTCTCATAAAGAAAATAAAAATAAAAAACGTATAAACCAAAACGTAACATGAATACAGCATTCTCTGACTGAATGTTGTAATAATCTGGTTTCCTGTTAGGACATTAGCGATATAAACGTCAACCTTTTTCGCTGTAAGAAGCGCTGCCCTTGTAAAAAAAATCCCAAGGAGATGCTACACAGATCACTAAAAACTTATACCCATTAAATATTGGATTAAAAATCGTAATTTCGTACATATCCTCTAGTTTACTTCCTCCTTTTAGGACCAAAAACTACAATCAGCAAATATTTATCTTGAATGCAAGGGCCTTGTATTGAGGTAATTGTCGTCTTAAGTGTCGTGGCTAAGACACTCATGGGTGAATGATTCGAAATCAGATATTAATTTACTTGTTTAACGGCATATCAACTCCATATGGTCACTTAATGCCGGGCCATAATTTTGTTAGGAGCTTTGAAGTAATAAAGCTTAAGTGTTATTCTGCTTTCACAGTTGAGTACATGGTAGATGATACTCAGTTTTTCTGCATATACATGTTTGTGCAGACGTAATTACTAGAGGGGGTGATATGTGCCTCTGTTTTATGCTGTTGTTTAGTCGAAATTATATTTTGGCATACAGTTTGATTTAAAAAAATAAAACTTGCAGGACATTATATCGATGAATGCCATGTAAGAGTTTTTTCATGTTGCTTGTTTAGTTGGCTGATTGTGTGTGGCGGCATATCAACACCTCTATGGGTTATTTAACGCCGAAATCTAAATATTTTGTACGCAATTTTATGGCTTCAACTACAGATATTTTGTATGTATTTTTAGAGTAAAGGTATTTTTTTTTAGATACATAGTTTGTAGATCAAAAAATGTACTGTTGGTAATTTTACTATAAAAAGGTACGGTATATCAACACCTCTATGGGTTATTTAATGCCGAAATCTAAATATCTTGTACGCAGTTTTATGGCTTTAATTACAGATATTTTGTACATAATTATTTTATACTTTCTGAGTAAAGTCACGTTTTTTGTTCGATATATACTTTGTAGATAATAAAACGTATTTCTGGTAATTTTACTATGAAAATGTATTTTTTATATTTTTGAGTGTTGCCTTGATTGTCATATTATTAAAATGTATTTTTGCCCATTTTATTATAAAAAATGTATTGTTGATTTTTGTTTAGGGGTTCACTATTTGCCCATAGCTTGGACCGTAACAGGTGCTACCATCCCTAATCCGGACCTGGGAACAACAGCATTTAAAAAGTAGTTTTATGTTCCTGAAAACTTCCAGTCTCCCTATCAGAGGTCTTGCTGCCGGTTATAGTTTATCGTCATACCCAGGACGACGATAGCAGAGTGGACCACGGTATGGTGCCGTGGACCAGTCTTTTTTTTTTTTTTTTTTTTTTTTCGATCTATTGGACTAAGCCCGAGTAGTCCATCATTTTCTGTTGCCTCTAAAAATAGACCGGGAGCCAGTTTCTTTCTTTGAGATGACATACTGCGGGGATTCGTTTCTGCAGTTACCATCTTCTAGCCTTTGCCTAAACAGGCAGAGCCTACAAGATGGTTTGAATGCAGTGGTTTTTTTTTCTAAACTGGTTGGCAACCAAGTCTATAAGACCTGGTCTACCCTGCTATTTTACCCATAGGTGGGGAGAAATCGATGGATTCATACTTTTCACGTAAGTGAATGTCATGAACACGACTATAATTCGAACACGGCTCTCCTATTCCTCAATCCAAGCCACTAATTATTCCATCCTGCCTCCAGTGGGTAAATAATTAGTAGAGAAAAATCGCTATTGTTAGCAAGTTGCATACATTCTGGCCGCACAGCCGGTTCTAGGCTAATTACAAGTGATCGAATGCGTTAGCAGACACGGAAAAGAAATTCCAAAACCTCCTACAGAAGGAGAGCTAGAAAGGAATAAGGATAAATTTAAAGACGGAATGCAGGGTCATCAGTAAATAAATAAAGGGCTAAATAAAGGGCTCGGTTCGAAATTCAACGTATATCTCCTGAAGAAGGTCGGAACATTACAACAACCGAAACGTCGTGAATGTGGCAATAAAGATGAGGATAGGTGTCCGAACGATGTAAATAGATGTAAATGCTTTACATATAACTTATAAGATACACAGATGACACAGTAATGATACCAGACACAGAAAAGAAACGCTCTTACAGAAGGTAGCGAAGGAGAGCGAGAAGAAAGGAATAAGGATAAATTAAATGAAGACAGAATGCATGCTCATCAGTAAAAGAATGAGCCCGAAATGCGATTAACAAGTCGGAGACACAAACATCCATCAGGCGCGGAAATTTAAATATCTGGGAAATGTTTTAACGGAGGACGGTAAGTGCAACGCTGAGATCCGAAGACGTATTGGGATGGCCAAAGACGCATTCCAAAAGCTAGGCAGAGTATTGCGAGACAGGAAGATTTCTTTGGTAACAGAGGAATGACTACTGAGCTGTTAGGTGACATCTGTCCTCCTTTACGGCAGCGAATGTTTGACGGTCTTCTCAAAGAGACTCGAGCCGACGGAGATTTGGTTCTACAAAAAGATGCTGAGGATATCATTAACCGAGCCTGTGAGCAATGATGAGGTCGTAGAGAGGTTGTAAACAAGGAAGAGACATATTTAACATCAGGAAGAGGCAGCTGAATTTTCGGGGACACGTAATGAGAAAGGAGGACCTGGAGAATCAGATACACACAGGTCGAATAGAGGGAAAGAGAGACAAAGGAAAGCCACGCATGACATACCTGAAGCCAGTGGATGACAGAAAGTGGTCTGAGGGAGGTGGCAGACGGACGAAACATAGAGATCTACAAGAGATTGGGTGAAGTGGAGAGCCATGATCGCCTTAGTCCTGAAAGTACATGAAACATAAAATGAAAACAGAATGCGTATCAGAAATAATATTAAAATCGATAGACTCATATACGGACATTGTTCAAATACACGTTTAAAAAAATGAAGTGGAAAAAGTCTTATTTGTTAGTGAAAAATCAATAAACACTCCTCTAAAACTAGATACGCTCATCATCGTCACACGTCTCTTATGGCCTGGTCGCATTTCCACGCCTCGAAACGGGAAAAGAAATGAAGGGATACGTCATAAAGATTCGATATTTTCTATCCGACACCCGCAATTTGCAAATGTAAAGGGAAATCCTGCTTTTAAAGCTGGAAGTTTAATTTGAGCTTTTAAGAAGTTGCCGCTCTGGGGAAAGTAATTCCTATATCAGCTTTACAGAAGAAAAAAAAAGAAAAAGAAGAAGCGATAGAAAATCAACACATTGTAAACACCTTTCTCTAAGCAACTTGATATAAAAAGTCCAATAATCTATGCTTATAACATGGCATCAACCCACACTGGATTCTAAAAAGTTTTCCTTCTGCGCATAGGCAGTTGATAGCTATGTTATACATGCGTGTGTATGTAACATTTTTCAAAAAGTACACATATGGGGTTGGGAACACTTCAAAGACACCAAAATCCATAAGCGGATTGGAATAGCGAAAGATGCTTTCCAAAAGCTAAGGAATGTATGAGGAAACAGGAAAAGTTCGTTAAGAAATAAAGAAAATGTTTTAAAATAAATCAGCATGAGCTTGATGATTAATCTCATACTGTTTCCCATAATTCACCTTTCTTTACACTGTAATTTTCGCAATATTTTAGAGCGATGCCTAATAAATATGCTTTATTTTTTAATATCGAAAATTGACTCTTTTGGCAGACATTAATTTTTTGTATTGTCAATGTTATTGACTTCATTAATATTGATTAAAAACGTAGATTACGTTAGAATCTCATATTGACGTAACAATGAGAATTTCTGTTCTTGAAGCATGGTATCGACAAGACATCTCCAAACTCAAAAGAATCCTCACAGAGTAAAAGATGGCAGTTTTCTGGACGTCTTCTGTTTTTTTCTGAATTCTATTTTACCCTTAGAACTTCTTTCATTTTTTTAGGTGATGTTCCAAGAGCTTCCATTGCTACAGCAATTAGCTCTCCATTAATTTATGTTTTATATCTTCTTCGGCTACCTAGCTAGTTCTTGGCATTTTTTGTCAGTTTCTTTGACGTCAGTTCTTACAAGATGTGGAAGAGCAATGTCAATAATTGGATACACGCTATTCACCTTATCTATGACAATAAGGTTGTGTTTTCGTGTTTCAATGCTATGACCAGCATGTTCTACGAAATCTATCAATAACTTGCGATTTTCTGCTACTGCCGCTGCCTGATGTACATACAACTTCTCTTTTACAAGAGAAGACTAACTTACATCATACTTCGCAATGTATATTCTTATTGTTATGCCGTCCACCCTTTTTCTATATAAGTGGACTCTACCAAGTGCACTTGGACTACTGCCGTTAAATACCCAGAGTTACAGTCATTGAGGGTAGTCGGATAAAGAGACGTCAGTCGATGTCGGACGACTGGCTGATCGGTTGAACTTGCTGCCTTCGGGCGGGGAGGAACCCGAAGAAGGCTACGCCGAAGGGCGGAGTCTCCTTCGGGGAGGTAAAACCGGCCCTGAACCCGTTTATACGGGTTCAAATGGGTTATTTTTTGGCTGAACCTAATGGCTCGGGAATGCCCACGCTAAAAAGGCCTTGTGCCGCATGACTCCCTCGTGGGGGGGGTGACTAAATATCTTAGTCGGATAAAGAGACTCTCAGTCGATGTCGGACGACTGGCTGATCGGTTGAATTTGCTGCCTTCGGGCGGGGAGGAACCCGAAGGAGGCTACGCCGAAGGGTGGATTCTCTTTCGGGGAGGTAAACCGACCCTGAACCCGTTTATACGGGTTAAATGGGCATATTTTTGGCCGAGCCCACGGGTACGGAGATCCCACGTTAAACTGGCCTTGTGCCACATGATACCCTCGTGGGGGGGGGTAGCTAAATACTAGTCGGATAGAGAGAGGATATACGGAGAGTGAGAGAATATACGAACAGAGATAGTGTGAGGTAACCTCTTGTAGAAGTCAGTTACAAGCACGTACACTCTAAGGAAGTCCTGCTTCGAGACAGTATATATCTATCTGTATTTGCTACTAACCGGATTTACTAACAGTATTACTCTTTGTATGATTGTGTAAATACATTTTATTTCTTATATTTAATTATTTGCGTTTATCATTCCTTAGAGACCGAATTCATCTCGGAATACACAACACTTATAAATCCGTTCATATATGTTAATATTCATAATAGCTTGTCTAATTTGTTCATCAACAATATAAGTAAGACAGTCATTATTAATGAGGGTTTGTTAAATATTTTTAATTCCGTATAGAAAATCATTTTCGTGGAAGAATTTGAATTTGCATAGATTATTAAGTTTCGGGAAAATAAAAAATATTTGAAAGAAAATTTTGGTATTTTTCTTAATCAATTTTTTACGGATACCAAAAAATTGATTCGTGGCCTCGAAAGGATTAAAGAAAAATAAAAATTCATAGCATGTCTACATTGTTTAACGAAACCTGTACGAATATATATATATATATATATATATATATATATATATATATATATATATATATATATATATATCAAATGTAATGAGAACAGAAAGAATATAAATTCCAACGTTCATAACCTTAATTTAATAGAGGGCTCAATACCAAGAGTAGACCAATAGTTATTTCTTATAAATTATTATATATGGATAAACACGCAGTCACGACAAAGATGCATATTTGTTTCGATGCGTAAGCATCTCATCAGGTGAAGAGCAAAGATAGTTATAACCGTATTTGTCCTGATCCTGGGTACTTCCTCGTCCGTATGTAACAACTTATATATATATATATATATATATATAACTTTTGCGTAAATATCTTTGACAGAATGACTGCTACCGAAATACATCTCATATATATATATATATATATATATATATATATATATATATATATATAGTTCAACCTACAAGGAACCTAAACATTTATTGAACAAAAAATCGAAAATTCTTAGTCGGTGTAGGCACAGGAAAAGTTGGTTATTAGAATAGGTTTTTGTTGTTGTTTTGTTGGTTGTTCAATAAAGTACATGCTGTTGTTTGTCTTTCATTATTTTTTTGTCACGTGGTCATGGTTATTTTTGGTTTTAGCGATAAATACTGTTCCATAATTTCCTTTTTCAGCCAGCTTCCCTGAAAATCCGTTTAGGTGAAACCTAGTTAGGTTTGCCTAGTTCCTTAGGATTATCTTATATTATATATATATATATATATATATATATATATATATATATATGTGTATGTGTGTGTGTGTGTGTGTGTGTGTGTGTGTGAAAATATATAGAAAATAGGAAAGAACTCGTAGGGTAAATAATCCAAAGTTCTTTAGTATTTTTTTTTGTTATTTTTTAAAAATAGTGCTCGATACAAAAGTAGAGCATAAATATAATTATTTATTTAAAAATATGATTCCAACACGCTACATAAGAATTCTCATGTTTCAAAACCAGAGCCGAAAACTTCAATATAATTATTTGAATTAAATTGAATTAAAGTACTAAGCTCTGTTCCATATGGAACAGAGCTTAGTACTTTAATCATATTTTTAAATAAATAATTATATATATATATATATATATATATCAATTACTTCCACCGTGCCTCCTATATATATATATATATATATATATATATATATATATATATATATATTGAACAATAAGAAAATAACAAATTAAAATCTTTGGACACACTGGGTTGTAGATTAATATTCTTTCGTTTTTTTTATTATTATTCCATTTAGATTCCTCGACTAGTTTTCGACCGAAATGGCCATCATCGGGAGGAGAAATATTTCTGCTTGCTGGTAGCAGTAAACTTCAGAAATGAATATCTTGATGGAGAAAATGAACTTTTTTTGTCTGTAGTTTGCATTTGTTTTTTTATTTTTATTTTCTTATCTTTTTTTAACATGAATCTTTTAACATTCCTTGTGTTGGTCAAACAGTCTCTTTTAAGTTGTTATCTGAAATACGAGCTGGATAGATACATATTATTCTAAATTCTCTGCTCAGTTTGACAGTTTTATTAAACCTGGTGAGGGGATGTGTCTCTGTTTAGTGTTTGTGTGTGTGTTACTTGGTTCTTAGGGGTGAGTGAGTATGATATGTGTAAGCGTGTGTATTGCTGTAGGTGTGTGTTATCATTTGGCTCCTTAGTAAAATGGAGTGAGTATGATGTGTGTAAGTGTGTATATTCGTGTGGGTGTGTGTATAAGTGTGAGACCTCCACACCTCCGTAAGTTATGTCTGTCTTGTGTGGGTGAGAAGTGTAGGTAGGTTTTGATTTGTTGACTATCTATATATTTGTTAAATTTATGATTTAGCCCGGCTGGATATTGTGTTTTTAGACGTTGTATCCACTTATTTTCATGGGACTCTAAAATCTTTCTAATGTTATCTGCTTTGATCTTTTCTATTATAGTGAATTTGGCATGGGTTTTGAAATCTTGTTTTTCCAGGCGAAAATGTTGTTCTACAGGTAATAATTTTTTATGGGGAGTCGATTTAATTCATAAGTCGATTTAATACCCTACTCGACGAATAATTCATAAAGCAATCATACGCCGACCAGGAGATATATACGTTATCACATCTATGGAGAGATACGGGCTATCTCTCCCAGATCATGACAAATGGACAATTAGTAAACAAAATATTTTAAAGAACACTGTTCGATTGAGATAATCAAATATTAGTCTTGTCCCAGGTTCGCTTCGGTTTCAACACATATACCGATCCACAATTCAAGGATAAACGATGAGGAGTAATAAATTTTGGTATAAGAATTTTAATATAGACATATACACAAGATATTACAATAAAAGAAAAATATAAGCATGAGTAAAGCATCCGACGACCAAAACTTCCTAGACTTATGTTGGGATACCAAAATATGCCTAAATCTAAATGGATTCGACTGAACCCGAATGGATAAAAAAATAAGTATGAATAATTACGAATGCAGAAATCAAAGCATACCCCCCACCAAAAAAAAAAGAGATGGGATAGGATTTATATATTACTATTTTGACATGTGGAAAGGTGTTTGTGAGAACATAAAATTTATTGATACATGTGTATCTTTCTAACATGGGTCCAAAATATATAGTTACTTATCTTTATATTCAGTTCTCTCTTTTACTCATTGTCCTTTCTTTTCTCTCTCACGTTTCCTCTTTTCTTTCTTTCTTCTTCTTTACACAGTTCAGCTTCAAACACGGTCTGGCTGCAACAGAGATATATACTTTCTTCTTCTCTCTTGATTTCTCTTTTCTTTCGTCAAACACAGGCTGTATTTTCCTTGCGTCTTCTGTGAAAAATTAATCGATTTATCTTCTTCAATCTGGAGTTGACGAACAGAAATATACATCCTTATATTTCTTATCCGGAGTTGCTTATGATGAATCGGATAAGTTTCATTATTACCAAAATGAGTCTCATCTTTCCGTTCATAAGTTATCAGCGCTTCGATTTCGAGTCTTGCTCCTTCAAAGACAAGACAGCAACTGACTTCCAAGTAATTTTCTAATTCCCACGTGTCCTGCATTTTGGCGCGAATTCCAGTTCCTGCTGCTTCACGACCTTACGTCGGTGGGTCAGTCAACCTCGTGACCTGCTTCCCCAAAATGACTCGAGACTCCCACGTGACCTCTTCTTTTGTCAAGCGGAGATTAACCTTAATATATGCGTGTTTGGGCTATCTGCATTCGTAACAATATATATAGATGGCAACTGGTCTAGGAGAAGGAAAACTGTGAATTCAAAAACTGCGGAGACCTTGTAGCACGTAGTACACCAGGTCTCTGTATTCGTCCCTTCAAAAAGTGTGGATGGTCCTGCACGAAACCTTCTCCACTATAATCAAATCTCATGTGTTGTTGTCGGGCTGTCGGTTTCCTGGGAACTGATCTGCTTGACCCTCATACGTCGAATTTCGATATATATATATATATATATATATATATATATATATATATATATATGCTAATTGTTACATAATGTTTTATTATACATTTTGCATTTATACAGCTATGCTATGTCAGATTTTCTGAGGCAAACCAAGCTATTGTCAATAGAATTTGCCCTAACCATGCGACATGTGCAACATTGTCATGTTATACTTATATTTGCATAATATAATGCCGTGTAAGTTTGAGCTTATTAAATATTGACAATAAATTGTTTTGTGGATCTCACGTCGAAGTGGAATATAGATTTTCATTTATAAATCAATCCCAAAAGATAGAGGCCATAGAAAGTTATATTTGATTAACACAATATTCCATATATCTAAATAAAATCTAATTTTACTTTACATATTAATATGGGTTCTGTGATATTCTACATCGACCGTAGATTTTATTAACATTTCTACTGTGTCAAACTTACAAATAAGAAGCGCTGTCACTGTTGACGAATAGAATGATACACTTTATAGACACTGACAAGTTTATAGAGATTACAGGCGGCTGTGCAAGAGTGTGCTGAACAATGGAAAGTACACTCTCTCTTCTCTTCCATCAATCTGAAGTATTGACATCTACTACAGATAATGTGAAGTGATTTGCTCGGAAGTTACGTTCCAACTCTACTCCTGAAACTGTAGTACTCCTGTCAGACATTCCCTCTAGAACGGAGGCTTTACTAAATGATATGTACATAACCCTGTCACTAGTTTCTGACATCATTTCTAAATCATACCCCTACAAGTCCATCAGATGTGACAGGTAGGCCTCCTCTGGGGTTCCTGGCTTTAAGAATTATAGTTAACTTTCTGACCCCTAAAATTATCTCCCCATTTCGGCAAAGTACTCTAATTAATGCCGAATTGGCCAAGTATCATACCACTTCCTTTTGGCAAACAATATGGCTTCCGTTCCGCTAGGTCTACCACCGATCTGTTAACGGCCATCACTGACCGTGTCTATCCAGTCTTAGATAAGAATGGGGAATCTTGGCCTGTGGCTTTAAGTATTTCGAAGGTGTTCAACATGATTTTGCATGTTGGCCTTAAACACCAGCTCAAAGATTACGGTGTTACTTTTTTTAAGCTTTTCACCCCAAGCAAGGCGGAAGTACCACTAGCACGCAAGGAGTTACAGAGAGTGGGAGCAAGAGTAAAGAGGCGTGATAGAGGAAAGAGTGAAGAGAAGGACAGGAAATAGATCAAGACATTTGGAAATGCCAAATGGCATTTGAATAGTTGGAGATTATTGCTATCAGGGAAGCAAATAAGAGGAAAGGAGTTCTACAGACGGGAAGAGCAAGACATGAAGCTATTAGAGTAGAAAAGACAACTACATTTAACCGTTTCGACAATGAAAGGGTGGGACTGAGATGCCAACCTAGTGGCACGTTTAAATTCATTTAGTTTGGGAACTAGCAAAAGTAGCTCGTCAGAGAAGTTACCGTGAAAGTATTTGTAGAAAAGACAGAGGGAGGCGACGACACGTCCGTGAGAGAACGACTGTAAACGAGATGCCAGGTCAGGGCCATCAACATTGAATATCCGTCTCTGGATTTTGTCGAGGACCTTAAGACGAACAGCATTATTCCATGCAAGAGCGAATGGTATATTTATACATTTGAAGGATGGACTTTTCTTTGCGGTTGATGAAGCTATTGGTTCAATGTATTTGTTCCATCTCAGTTCAGCGAACAGTGTGAGAACAAGCAGTCGCAGACAGGTGCTCTCATGGAGTTGAACATCAGGCACTCTAATGCGAAGCAAGGATGGTTCACTGTGGTGTGTAATAGAGAGCAGTTTTGTTACGGGACGAATATTTCGCTTAATGAAATCGTTCTTAACAAATAATATATTGACGGTCATTTTTAACGGTTATGTTTCCATCTCATTTCATACTAACGTCGTGGTACCAGAGAGTTGTGTCGTTGGACATACACTGTTTTTTTTTCATTAATGATCTTCCCGATTTCATTAGTTTCCAACAAATTATTTATGCAGATGATACAATTTACACATGTCTTAGTAACACATGCAACAGACCCGGCAAAACGGGCAACTGCTCTTGAAAACGATCTCTAATAAGTGGTAAACAGGGGAAAGAAATGACTTGTAAATTTTAACTCCTCCAAAATAAAACTGCTTTCCACAGAAAACTTTCCTCTCCGTCATCAGTATGACTGATACTAAATACAACGAGAAAATTACTCTACAACTTATTGGCCTCACATTTACACTGACATGAGGTGGCCGACTATATCAAATCAATTGCTGCGTACACAGCAAGAAAATTGTGTCGTGCCAGAAAAATTTTTCTCGTCAGAATCCATCAAGCACATATACAAATCTGCCATTTGTCGGTGTATTTAATACTATTGACGTACATATATATATATATATATATATATATATATATATATATATATATATATATATATATATATATACACACAATTATATATACATATATATATATATATATTATTATTATTATTATTATTTAGGAAGCATTTTTTCATTGATGAATGTTGCATTAAATAATATAGACAAATTTTGTCTTTTATTTATTTTTCAAATTCTTTTCATATCGTCTGATAAGCTTATCATTAAAAGAAGAAAGAAAATCACAGTCTAGATACATATTTTTTAATCCTATCTAAGCTTCCGGCTTACATAAGCCATTATCAAAGATGACAAAAACATTTTTTCATTGAGACATCTTTCATTAAACAATAGAGACAAGTTTTGTCTATTTATTGTATGTAAATTCTTTTCATATCGTCTGATAAGCTTAATGGCATTATCATTAATACTTGTCTATATTATTTAATGAAATGAAAAAATTATTTAATGAAATATGCATCAATGAAAAAATGCTGCCAAAATAATATATTGTAATGTAATTGTCATCTTTAATAATCGCATATTATAAAATTAATAAAAGTAAAAAAGTTATCATCAAATATATTTGTGAAATGTCTATTGTTGTTATGAAAAATAAAAGATTTGAAAATGTAATAATAAAAGAAGAAATTACTATACATATATATATATATATATATATATATATATATATATATATATATATATATATATATATATATATATGAAAAAATATCTCTTAATGTGTGCTATATTTATGTGATAAAGTTCTCAATATCAGAGATAGAGCGTGTGTAAATATAAAAGTGAACATTGAATTCAACACTTAGAGGCGACAGGCTGTTTCACGTTAGACGCAATCGTCATGACGAAAAACATAGCTATAACTGTTATATAACGATAAAAAATACTGCATTACTTAAAAATCGAAAACCTAAAAGAATAGATAAAAATATATAGTATAATAAATAAATAATAAAAAACAAGTAAAATAAATCTAAATTAATCAAAATAAATAAATAAATAAACAAACTAACAAACCGATCCCGATAAAATAACGGTTAGAAAAAAAAAAGAAGTAACAACTGCTCCCGCCAAAATATTAGTTAGAATAAACTACAGCAATCAACCCCAAAATTGAATAAATAGCTTTAATTATATTCCCAAACCAAAACAAAACTATTAAAGAAGCGACATAAGCAATTTTTTACTACGTTAATAAAACACCGATTAAAATATAAATAAATATATAAGATAAGAAATAAAAAAATAAAAGTAAAAATAAAAAATAAAAATAAGCAAAATAAATTTGCCCAAATAAACAAAAAAATTAAACGATTTCTGGCAAAATAACCGCCAAAATAGACTACACATAATGCACCACTGATCCGTATATATAAAGAACTGAAAAAAAACAACACTCATGGTCTGACGATTTCGTCTAGCATGAAATAGCCTGTCGCCTTTAAATGTTGACTTCAATGTTCACTTATATATATATATATATATATATATATATGAATAAAGACAAAAGCAAAATTTATTCATATTGTCCTTTTATAAGTACATTTTAATTCTATATGAAATTTTGCACATACACACACACACAGAAAGACAGACCGACACACACACACACACACACACACAGAAAGACAGACCGACACACACACACACACACACACACACATACACACATACACAACACACACACATATATATATATATATACATTTCAGATATATAAATTTAAATAAACATTGCTAGATTGCCATGTGTTGTGATATGGATACAACATTAAAGCCAAAACATAATACATTTTCACATCATAAAATGTATTATTATGAGCATTTTTAATAAAAGAAAATTACCATATGCATTTTATATGTAAATAAGTATATTCAGTAATTGAATAACTAAACAGAAACTAGATATAAAAATGGATGGTATAAATAATTTTGATAAAACTAGACTTACAGTCTACCAACTGCATCACAACTGTTATTGAAAAGAATACATGTAAACTTAATATACAACTTACTTGTAAAACAATAGGAAAATTAATACATAACGGTGTAGTAATGACCTAAAGCCTGAAGCAGGATTTCACGTTACGCATCTTGCTATAATGGTCACAAAAATACATACGAGAAACTTCGGGGAATTTAAATACAAAATTCTCTAAACACAAAGGTGATTTTTTCCAAAACAAAACATGTAGATGCATTAGTCATAATGAATTTAAGCATAATTTCAGTTTAAAAAATGCAGCATTAATTAAAAGAGTAACTAATTATCTAAGGCAAAAATATAAAGAATAAAATATCTGATTTATCAGCGGTAAAATTCCTGTTACGCTCTTCCACCATTTGTGTTCAGGTTCGCAAGGGCTTAGTTTCCTAAAATATTTGCGTCGAGGTTCTTAAAACATTTGTGTCGAGGTTCTTAAAACATTTGTGTCGAGGTTCTTAAAACATTTAGAACCAGGTTCATAAAACATTTCGGTCCAGTTTCTTAAAACATTTGCGTACATGTTGTTATGAACGTTGCGTTCTAATTCTAGAAAAAAGTTCGAACATTTATTTTCAAGTTGTTAAAACATTTGATTCCAGTTTCGTAAAACATTTCCGTCGAGGGCCTTCAAACTTTTCCACCCAGATACTTAAAACTTTTTAGTTCTGATTCTTAAAAATGGTGGAAAATTCTTAAATCATTTGCGTCCAGCATCTTAAGACATTTGCGTTCAGTTTCTTAAAATATTTCCGTTCACGTTATTAAAACATTTGCGTTCAAATTTTGAAAACATTTAAATTTTCTTTTAATAAATCCTCACAATGTAGCCAAGTAAAAACAACAGTGATAAAGGGACATGCAAAAACGCAGGGACAACGAATGAAATCGGCTACGACACATGGAAATAAAAAAATTCTAAAATCTATCTTACCGGCATATATAGGATTTTCCTTCAATGCATAATTGTAAACGATGTATTCCAAATCATATATATATATATATATATATATATATGAAGAAAATATATGGAAAAACAAAAATGCGAATATGCAATTATTGCTGTTTTAATGTTAATTTAATATCGAGGTCAGACGTGTCGATCTAGCAGACCTTCTTCAGGACCTAGTTGTTAAAACATAATTAACATTAGACGATATTCAAGGTCAACATGAAAAGAACGATTGACATAAGAGTAAGACTATTCTTACTTTATTCTGTTTTGATATGTCTTACTCTTATGTCCATATATATTTGATATTTGATAATTATTAGGGATAATTACAAAGAGGATATAAATCCAGAGAGCCCAATGTAAGAACAGAGAAAAAATAATAATGATCATCATTAGATACACACACACACACACACACACACACACACACACACACACACACACACACACACATATATATATATATATATATATATATATATATATATATATATATATATATATATATATATTGTGTGTGTATGTAGGCAGCATCTTTTCATTTATACACGGTTCATTAAATAAGATAGACAAGGGTTGTCTATTTTATGTAAATTCTTTTCATAACGTCTGATAAGTTTAATAACATTATCATTGAACGAAAAAAGAAATTCACAATATTGATCCACATTTTTTAATACAATCTAAGCTTTCGGCTTACATAAGCCATTATCAAAGATGTCAATTACAACATATTAAGCAATATATGGACAAGACAGTGATGATAGTCTGTTATTTTTTACATAGATGATTTCTAAGCAACGATAAACACGTGCATATAAGACGCTAGAAGCGAAAATCGCACCGCATCTCATGACGTCACACATGACCAACGTTTATACCAACGGCTTCCCATACTTCATACGTCTCCAATTCACTCTCGTGTGGTCATATGTGACGTCATGAGATGCGGTGCGATTGTCGCTTCTAGCATCTTATATGCACATGTTTATCGTTGCTTAGAAATCATCTATGCAAACAATGACAGACTATCATCACTGTCTTGTCCGTATACTGTTTAATATGTTGTAATTGACATAAAATTGTAATAAAAGACATATCTCATGAAATAATTTGGACTAGTTTTGTCTACTTATATTTAATGGGATACTCTCATAATTATGGTCAAAATTTTAGTATCCTCATTAAAGGATATATATATATATATATATATATATATATATATATATATATATATATATATATATATGTATATATATATATATACATTTAAGTGCTGCTGTTCGATAAAAATTGACTCACCTTTTTTTTTTACTTAAAAAAATTTTTCACGTATGGCTTTTGGGGTCAAACTAATTTTTAATCTTACTAATATATAAAGACCCTTCTAGACCAGCTAGTAAAAAAAGTATACTCACCTAAGGTATTCTATTGAAATAAATGCCTGTTAATAGTAAGCAGTATTAACTACATTTACCGGCTTAAATTTGATATATATATATATATATATATATATATATATATATATATATATATATATATGCTCTGAAAAATTCACTTCGGTTGAGCTCTCTGGGGAGGAAGTGTGGGTTTGTAAACAATGACCATTACGGCTAATAATACATGACTCTTCGTTAAATCGAATCGAGTTCTCTCAGTCAGTGTGTGTTTATCTAAAAAAAGTAAATACACTTAAATTCACCTTCATCCCTACCGTGCGCCAACGGTTTAGTGGTAGGTAGATCCTAGCTAGAGGCAACTGGGCGTCTAGCCACACTGATGAGCTGTCATTCAGCGAAACAGTCTGTCTGTGGATGACAATAGAGTGTGCAGCTTATGTTTTATATCATGAAGAAACTATTAATACAAAGAATTAAATAGCAATGTTAACATTACTATTTAATTCTTTGTATAAATTGTTTCTTTGTTATATATATCCGTCTTAAAGCAGTATGATATATATCAGTTTTACGCAGTATAATATATATTAGTGTTAACACAGTATGATATACATCAGTCTTAACGCTGTATGATATATATCAGTCTTAACACAATATGATATATATAACAGTTTTAACACTGTATGATATATATGTCTTAAAGCAGTATGATAATTATCAGTCTTAACACAGTATGATATATATCAGTCTTTACGCAGTATAATATATATATCAGTATTAACACAGTATGATATATATCAGTCTTAACGCAGTATGATATATATAAGTCTTAACACAATATGATATATATAACAGCTTTAACATGGTATGGTATATATCAGTCTTAACGCAGTATGATATATATATATCGGTCTTAACGCAGTATGATATATATCAGTCTTAACACAATATGATATATATATAACAGTTTTAACACTGTATGATATATATAAGTCTTAAATCAGTATGATATATATCAGTCTTAACGCAGTATAATATGTATATCAGTATTAACACAGTATGATATATATATCAGTCTTAACGCAGTATGATATATATCAGTCTTAACACAATATGATATATATAACAGATTTAATACAGTATGATATATATCAGTCTTAACGCAGTATGATATATATTAGTATTAACGCAGTATGATATATATCAGTCTTAACACAATATGATATATATAACAGCTTTAACACAGTATGATATATATCAGTCTTAACGCAGTATGATATATATATATCGGTCTTAAAGCAGTATGATATATATCAGTTTTAACGCAGTATAATATATATCAGCATTAACACAGTATGATATATATATATATATATATATATAATTATTTTTTATAAAAAATTATAACATAAGTATGTTATAAGATCACTACAAAAATAGCCATTTTGTTTCAACACATTCTGTGTCTTCTCAAGTGATGATGTTGAAAATAAAATAAATGGTTTTAAAAGTTTCAGATTAATTAACGATCCTACACTAGGGGGGAGCATTGTTACAAAAGCTAGAATAACCAATCAAAAAACGAAGTATAGAAAGATTCAAAAGCTTGACAACGAAATCCTGCTATAATAGCTATTCAGATCTTTAAATACGTGTAATATTAAAAATAATTTATACTAACTAATAATTATAAAATCATATGATAAAATTTAATATTAAAATTAAAAATTGGTAATTTTAAAATCCAAATTTAATCACTATTAAGTTTAAAACTACAAAATTATTGAGAAAAAAAAAATATATATGTTTATTCAATTCATTTCTTCATTGAAATTATGTTCGACAAGGACGCTACAATATATCCGGTCATTTTAATACATATATATATATATATTTTTTTTTCCTTTTCCCTTTCATTTCCGTTTTATTTTAAAGTTTGTGGATGTGGTCTTAAACTCACGCGTCAAGACAACAAAACACAATCAGATTATAATACATAAGCACCCAGACATAATTAGATATACACACACACACACACACACACACACACACACACACACACACACACACACACACACATACACACAAAAAACAAAAAAAAAAAAAAAAAAAGAAGGAGGTGGTGGGGAAAAACATGAACATCTCTACAGCCTTTTATGAAAAAAAGGAGACGTGGAAACTAACACTACACACACACACAGTGAATACACTCTACATACACATAGACACCGATAGATACACATACATACATCCACAGACAATGACAGACAATGAGAAATCACAACCAATAAATATATTTCAGACTTAAATAAATGCTAACCACTTATTGAATTATAACTTAAGGAGCAAATATACAAAGATAAAAAATGGTTAAAATTAATATTATTTAATATATTAAAACGAAAATTCTAAAACCATAAATATCAATAAAAAATATATTAATCATATAAGTTGATAATAGTTTCATTATATATTAGGCAAGGAAAAAACAGTATACAGAAACACACAACTATATATATATATATATATATATATATATATATATATATATATATATATATATATATATATACACGGGAGCAAAAACAAATTAACACACATAAATATACACTATACATACATATACATATATATTTACATACAGAAATGCATACAAATAAATATATAAACATAAACAGATACGCACATATACATATCTATGATAACAAGTACACATGCACGCACATATACATATAAACCTAAATACACCACATATATACACACAAACTTTTATGCACACATACTTACATATATATAAAAACAAAAACAGTCATGATATACCAAAGTTTCCATACCCCCACATACACACAAACAAACTCATACATAATAGGGTGCCACACACACACATATATATATATATACACATAAACATACATAAATATATATACACACATACATACATATCTACAAATAAACATATATATAAAAATATCTATCTACAATAACAACTAACCATATACACATGCATACATAAAAATACAACAACACTCAACCAAATACATACATAAACGTACTAACATATAGATACATAAATATACCTTCAAAAACCAACACACACCAATATACATATAGTCTAACATACAAATATATAAACACAATCATACAAACAGAAATATACTTAAATATAGATATACATACCCAATAAAATAGGACATACAGATATATATATATATGCACACACACATATATATATATATATATACATACATACATACACACACACAGACATATATATATATACAAATATATAGTGGCGTAAAGCCGAAAACAAGGGAGGCACTCAGTGAGGAACTAATTCATTACTCAGTCGCACCCAATCCCATGAACCATGCTGTCCAACCATTATACTGCCGTGATTTTATCATACATATACATATATATATTTATACATATACACATACACACACATACATACATATACATACATACATACATATATATATATATACATATATATATATATACAACACACACACACACACTTATATATATATATATATACATACATATATATATATATTTACATATATACATACATATACACACACCCATACACACGTACATATATAGGCACACACGTACATATATAGTAACAATTATTAACCTCTTCTTTTATCATCTACCATACCTTCCCACCTAATATATATACATATATACACACACAGTCACATATATATACATACACACACACACCCACACATATATATATTTAAAAAAAAAAAAAAAAAAAAACAATAAATACACATACACCAACCTACACATTCCTCAGTGCAAATACTCTAACCAACACATAAATAAATATAAACACATTTGCACCAACACTAATAACACTATGCAGGTATACAATACACACTTATATCGTAAGTATGACCATCATGCAATAAAAAAACACTAATCTATTAAAAATACAGCGACATATCATTATCATTTAAAGTATACGACCCTACACTAAGTTAAATTTATAACGGTGTTTATAATTTACTGTCAGTTCATATCTTTGATTTTAAGAGATCAGCCTTGTTTTTAAATCTAATAATTTCAAATTTTTCATTAAGGCATAGGTAACATGGGGTATATAGGGAGTTACATGTACGAGCTTTCTTAACCAAACTCCATTTAACCGTAGGTGTTTTGTTCTTATCTTTTAGATTCCAAAATACTAGGATAATGAAGTCATGTACCTATATTCACTGTGATTAAAGGATTGCATATGCCCCCGCCAGCGTTCCTTGAATGTTTTCATGGTAGAACCAATGTAAAACTTCTTTATATTTGGATTTTCAATTGTTGAAATAGTACCAAGATAGACTACAGAAGTAATTCCACAGTTAGTCTGTAGTGGACAATTATTCGGATTCCTACAATTATATGAGTTGTTATTAGTATTCTTATAATTAGTATTGCAGTTAGTAACCTGTTGATTAGTCAAGCCTTTTGAATTTCTATACTTGTTAAAGACTATGTTGTTATGTTTTTTTAATTATCTGCTCCAGGTTATCAGCACAACTATAGCTTAATTTAAGGGTATTAGGATTAAATATTTTACTAAGTGGGTTAGTTTCAGGGTTGGGGAAATGTTTTTGATTAGATTTAGAAATATACGCCCTAATTTAGTTTTGACCATAACATTGAAAGGGGTGAACCAAATAATCTTTCTAGATCTTCTTTTCTTATTATGTTTGCAATTAACAGGGTTTTTTATATTGAATAGTGGTATTTTGTATCCACTATTTTTTAGTGCAGAATTATAAAAATCACTATGTTTATTGAAAACCTCCTTATTATAAGAGTTAGCGCTAATTCTAAATTCAATGGAAGAGGGTATATGTTTGATAACCGAAGGGGATGGTTGGAATTAGGATGCACGTATAATGGGTTGGAATTAACCTTCATATATGGTTGGAAAATATTGTTAGCAAAGATCTAAGTTGACATCTAGAAAATCCACTTGTCTAACATTAGTAGTAACTATAGTCCTAAGACCTAAATCCTTAAATACTTTATAGATCATTTTCCTAATACGGTCTACCTTAATTTTAGTTGAGTTTTTTTAACAACTAATAATCCATCATCTCTATATAATCCTACACTATCTGAATCTAGACAATCAAAGGCACTTAAATTATATAAAAGAAATAATCCAACCAAGTCCGAAGCTTCAGCAGAATCCAAAGAACCCATGGAAATGTCAAAATTGTTGTTGGAAGACTTTTTGGTCCACTGTTCATCCTTATAAATTAGAACAGAATTTCGACACTTCATAATGATGTCAATTTCACACTCAGAAATAGTAGAATATTCCCGGGCGAAGTCCAATGCCAAGGTGAAAAGATCCTTCGATATGGAGGGATAATAGTCGATAATATCGAACTGTATGAATGAACATTTCCCTTATATCGTATGTTGTTAAACCAGTTGATGACATCATTTGTGTTAATCCATATGTAGCAGTCCAAAGGTGTTTTTATGGAGTGGTTGATTCTTTTCTAAGATGGTCTTACTAATCCTACCGATTTCTGGTCTTGTAGGATTTATAAGTCTAGTGGATGGCTTAGTTTTGAATTCGGGTTTATGGTCCTTTAACAAGACATAGGCTTCCTTAGTTTGTAGTTTGCCTACCCGATCACTAATTCGTAACTTATCAGTCTTAACGCAGTATGATATATATCAGTCTTAAGAGAGTATGGTACATATAAGGCTTAACGCAGTATTAACACATTATGATATATATCAGTCTTAACGCAGTACCCGCCGTGAAAGTTCCAGTCCTCTTATATTTATTTATTTTTTTTTTTTTGTAAGGAGGCTTTACGTCTTCTTTCGTGTTTTTGTTCCGTTTGTTTTTCACGTACAGTTACGCAATATTTGAAAAAGAAGCTGAAACTGACATTGTTCAACAACAACAACAACAAAGAAACAGAAACAAAAGTAAAAGCACTTTGACAAAGCACAATTTATTGTCTCATTTTACTCGGAAAACAGGAAACTGATCTGAACTGTAGAAAAAATATACTTGACAAAGACAGTTTGTTGGTCTCGTATAAATTTGTATACCAGTTGTAACAGCCAAATTGTCTAATTCGTGTAACAGCATGCGATAATTATTCATCCCATAAAATGTTGGATATCTAAAAACACAATAACTAATTGAGTTTCTTTTTTGCCAGGTTTTCAGATAATATGTTTAGCCATCTTTGGGGTATGAATCACTGAAATACTCTTTGAGTTATTCAGCTAGAAATTGTCAGCGCCGCTATGTCTTTCCAACTGAGCAATAGTGAGAGGAAAACGATCATGCATGTCTTCAGTAATTGTACCAACATTCATACTCTGGCTTTCATCTTAAACGTCGATTCAAGAACCATCAAGAGAACGGCGAATAATTTTAAAAAAGAGAGAAGAGTAGAGAGGAAATCTGGATCAGGACGTCACAACATCAAGAGGACTCATCATTTAAACTTAGAGTTAAATACATTCTTACTGTTCTCTGTAGAGTTCAGTAGTGCTATAAAAATTTCGGAGAATTCCATTAAGATATCTTTAATCATTTCTCAGATACAAAGGTTCCTGTCTCTTCTTCGGTCTGTCTATCGTTTCAGGGGGATTTCTTTATTGCTTAAATAGCAATGCATCTCATAAATATTACTTTGATAATATACAGACATCTTGTGAGTATTATGAATATTTTCTATGGCAATTAATGTCTACCGGAATATAATTACATACTTTAGAACATTTTGTCTATTAAAGATGATTTCTAATCTGGACCTATATAAATCTTTTACATTAAACCTACATATATACATATATATATATATTGTTTATAATCTGGATTTGTTTTAGTACATTTATTTTATTTTTTATATTTCTGCTACACGGGTTTCCGGTCTCGTGACCTTCTTCAAGGCAAATAAAAGGAATACATTTTTTTTGAAGGAATAAGTTTTCCTTATTTTCTTTTAATGTGTCATTGTTCGTTTTCTGTATCTGTTAGTGAAACTTAAATACCTATCTGGACAGTTGGCAAAAGTGAATTTCTACTTAAGTGTTAATAAAACCATACGTTTGGTATGAGAGATGATGATAATAAATGTATTGATGAGAGATGTTTTCCTATCCCTGTTAGCCTGCATATGTAAATTCCCTCCCCATATATACATACTGTCTTGTAATCAGTAATCAGCAATCAGCCTACACATATATGCATATATATATATATATATATATATATATACACACATACACACATACATACACACCCACACACATGCACACAGTTATATATATATATATATATATATATATATATATATAGAGAGAGAGAGAGAGAGAGAGAGAGAGAAGAGAAGGAAGGAGAGAAGAAAGAGATGGAGTGTGAGGGAATGAGAAACGGAGAGAGAGAGGGAGAGAAAGAGGGAAGAGAAAGAGAGAGAGGTAGATAGAGAGAAAGAAAAGAGAACTAGAGAGAGAGAGAGAGAGAGAGAGAGAGAGAGAGAGAGAGACATAGATATATAGCGTCAGCATGAACACAGAAATGAACACCGCACGTGAAGATTAATAATAAAACAGAAATATGATGTAACATCAGCGTCGAATAAACCGAAACATTAATCTACATATTCGAGCCGTGTTATTCAATAGACTTGTCAGATCTCCATGTTCATTTCGATGTCATGCATGACGACAAAGCTGTTCAGAAATGTCCGAACTGTCAACTGTATACAGCCGCTTCCTCACATAAATTATTAAAAATAGTTTCGAATGAATTAACCTTGTAGGATTCAGAGGGAGCTTGAAAATGGTGGACATGCGCTGCAGATTAATGAACCGTATAAGATAACAGATACAACATCATTTGAGGACTTCAAACAGCAGCAACAACTAAATTGGATAGCGCATATTAACCGAAGACAAATAACAGAAACAATTTGAAATTTTCAAAGCTTAATCTAACAATTAGACAATTTTGCTGTTACACGATTTGGACACTTTTACTGTTACAGCGGGCAGATGAAAAATTACCAACGAAACAACCCCTTTTTTTCTTTCTTTCTTTCTTTCTTTCTTTCTTTCTTTCTTTCTTTCTTTCCAGACCTACCTACCTACCTTTCGTTCTTTCTTCTTTTCTGTCTTTCTTTTATTCTTTCTTTCTTTTTTTTGAATCATCACATTTCTTTCTTTCTTTCTTTCTTTCTTTCTGTCTCTCTTTCTTTCTTTCTTTCTTTCTTTCTTTCTTTCTTTCTTTCTTTCTTTCTTTCTTTCATTTTTTTCTTTCTTTCTCTCTTTCTTTCTTTCTTTCTTTCTTTCTTTTCTTTTCTTTGTTTTCTTTCCAGACCTACCTACCTACCTTTCGTTCTTTCTTCTTTTCTGTCTTTTTTTCTTTCTTTCTTTTTTTTGAATCATCACATTTCTTTCTTTTCTTTCTTTTTTCTTTCTTTCTTTTCTTTCTTTCTGTCTCTCTTTTTCTTTCTTTCTTTCTTTCTGTCTCTTTCTTTCTTTCTTTCTTTCTTTTCTTTCTTTCTTTCTTTCTTTCTTTCTTTCTTTCTTTCTTTCTTTCTTTCTTTCCAGACCTACCTACCTACCTTTCGTTCTTTCTTCTTTTCTGTCTTTCTTTTATTCTTTCTTTCTTTTTTTTGAATCATCACATTTCTTTCTTTCTTTCTTTCTTTCTTTCTTTCTTTCTTTCTTTCTTTCTTTCTTTCTGTCTCTCTTTCTTTCTTTCTTTCTTTCTTTCTTTCTGTCTCTCTTTCTTTCTTTCTTTCTTTCTTTCTTTCTTTCTTTCTTTCCGTCAGTCTATCGTTTTATAGTTATATCTTTATTGCTTAAATAGTCATGTATTTAATAAATATTACTTTGATAATGTACAGACATCTTGTGAGCATTATGAATATTTTCTATGGCAATCAATGTCTACCGGAATATAATTACATATTTTAGAACGTTTTGCCTATTAAAGATGATTTCTAATCCTCACCTATAGTAAATCTTTTACATTAAACCATTTTTTATTAAAGCAAAATCGTTTCTTTTTCTTATTCTCCTTGAAGCCACTATTTCCTCTTTCCTTCCTCTAGAATAAGTGCTTCACATCTATTTAAAAACACAATTTCCTAAGAAATCAATAGACATTCGCTTAGAGTTCTTTCACAAAGACTTCACATTTGAGAATCAATCATCCCTGCCTCTGTCTTATACAAACCATCCCTCCGGATGATTTGGGAATGAAATCATTCTTTCTTTTGAATTTCCAAATCATTATTCTCCCTGCTTCCCTTCTTCTGAAATGGCTGGTTCTAAAGCAGTATCTTATCATAGAGATGAATGAATATTTTTCCTCTGATTTCATTTTCTTTTAAATAAATGACGCTGATATGTCCAGTCGATTTCCTTCTGGTGTGTTAAGATTTAAAAAAAAAACAACAACTTATAAATTTACAATTGTTTCAGCTAAGTTGAGATAAATACTGCCAAGGTCAAAGTACCCGTTTGTTGAAGGATGCAATTTTGGTTCAGATATTAGTTGTGTCTGTCCGAGCGTATCCGTGTCGTAAGAGGAGAGAAGGGTGTAAGAGAGAGTAGTTGAAAACTTTCTTGCGGGGAGGCGGGGGGCTGATATGAAGAAAACAAGGAAAAGAATCGAATGTGTGTATGTGAAAGAGAGAGAGAGAGTGTGGGGGGGACAGAGAGAGGTTACGAAAGAGAGACAGAAAAACGAATATAGGTGCATCATTGAAAGGTTTGCTGTTTTAAGACGTAACCAATACGTAGTCTGATTTCGAGGTAAATTCTATATTTGAACATAAATAATGAATAAATTGCTTTGTGGTGTGCACTGAATACTTACTTCCCATATTGTATATATACATTGATATGAAGTATATATATATATATATATATATATATATATATATATATATATACACGCACACACAAACACACACACACACACACACACACACACACATATATATATATATATATATATAGATAGATAGATAGATAGATAGATAGATAGATAGATAGATAGATAGATAGAGTAACTGCCATGAAGATATATGGATAGATAAATAGAAAAATAGAGAGAGAAAAAAGTGTGATAAGGGACGAGAATAGATAGATAGATAGATAGATAGATAGATAGATAGATATGAAGATAAATAGATAGAGAGAGAGAGATAAGAGTTATAAAGGTGAATATATATAGATACAGAGCGAGAGATAAAAGTGATAAGAGATGATGATGATATATATATATATATATATATATATATATATAGATAGATAGATAGATAGATAGATAGATAGATAGAAGGATAGAATGAACGAGTATAGATGTCATGAAGATAGATAGATAGATAGATAGATAGATAGATAAACAGACAGACAGACAGGCAGACAGACAGATAGATAGATAGATAAACAGACAGACAGACAGATAGATAGATAGATAGATAGATAGATAGATAGATAGATAAGAAACGAGAAGTTGTATAGCATTGTATATATTAAATGTTTTCTTTATAAAATGCATTTTAAATGATTTTATTATAAGAATGCATTGGAAATGTCTTTCCTATAAGAATGAATTACAAATAATTTTATTACAAGAAGGCATTAGAAATGGTCTTGTAAATGATTTTGTTATAATAAGGGAATTGGAAGGATTTTATAAGAATCCATCGAAAATGCTTTGTTTGTTAGAATGCATTGTAAATGATTATATTATAAAAATCAATTGTAAATGATTTTAACATGAGAATACTTGATTTTATTATAAGAATTCTTTGAAAATGATGTTACATCAGTAATGCCTTATTGGTTTTGCTAAAGACGTGATTCTCATTCCTTTCTTTGAATTGTTATCTCGTAATTTTAACACGATTATATTCAAGGGAATTATATTTGGTTTGGATGGATAAATTACAAAATCCAGCAAAATCGATATATTTTTTTAAAAATTGTGACCAACATTTGTCAAATATCAATAATTTTCCCTAAAAGGATTAAAAACTCAGTACCATTTTTAGCGATATGGAACTCATTTCTTTCCAAGCCAAAATTCCTCACTTAAAATGCTGTCTTCTGTTTGAGAATTACTGGCAGGTGAACTATGATTTGAAAAATGCAAATCCATTTTCTAAATTGATTGTTTCTTTGTGTGAATGTTTGAGAGAGTTTAGTGATTTTTTTTTATGAAGAAATTAAAAGAACAATACAAATGAGCATCGTGTATCCTTAAGATAGACAAGTATATCTTACAAAAAAAAATACCTCTTCCACCTCCTCCACCATTCTTAATGACAAATTGATTCAGAACGTAGAGGGTGATGACTCTCCACCGCTTCCTATTCAATGAGATCTCTAGACAACTACGAGAGTTACGTTGATTCCCATTGCCTTCGTCAAAGCGGTAGGTTTTGAATTGTACTTCTAGGCTGGTGGCCAAACGAAGCTATAGAGCCTTGTCTACCCTACAATTTAACCCATAACTGAGCAATAAAAAAAGATGTATTCATGCCTTCACCATTAGTCTGAAGTGAAAACAAATTTATTCTGATGTAATTTGATATCAGATCGACAATCTGACTTGCCCGCATTACTTCATGCATCTTTACACTGCGATGATTCTAAAATATATAGAAGTTCTAGCAGGATTCATTATTATAGGCTACAATCATAACAGAATTAGATATGAAGATGATACAGTATTGATAAGTGTCATATAAGAAGAAAACGAGTAACTACACTTTGAACTTATGAATATATCTTTTCCGCTAGGTGTATAAAATAACGGTGTCAGGCTACTGACTGCAGTGACTATTGAGTAACTATTGAGTGGAACTATCCAGTCGAATTAGTGTGAAGTACTGTGCGTCAATGGTTTGTGTCTTGATTTAGGATTTTAAGCCGAACCGCACTACTAACAAGATTTTCACTGAATGGTTAATAAGCTTTGAAAAATGGACTCTGTCGGGACATATTGAAAGCAAGAAGGACAGAGGAAAGCAACGCATTGACTATCTAATGAGCCTGTATATATGCTTGGCAGAACAGGGATTAGTAGAGATAACGAAGACAAAATTGAGTAAGGGCTACAAAGGATAGCACATTGTAGAGAGCCATGACCGGGCACGTACTGAAGGGATAATGCAGAAACTAGAAGAAGAAGAAGAAGAAGAAGGAGAAAAAGAAGAAGAAGAAAAAGAAGAAGGAGGATGAGGAGAATAGAAAGAGGAAAGAGGCGGAGAAAGAAGAAGAAGAAGAAGAAGAAGGAGAAAAAGAAGAAGAAGAAAAAGAAGAAGGAGGATGAGGAGAATAGAAAGAGGAAAGAGGCGGAGAAAAAAGAAGAAGAAGAAGAAGAAGAAGAAGAAGAAGAAGGATGATGATGATTGGGAGAAGAGTTGAAGAAGAAGAAAAAATAAATAAAAAGTAGAATGAGGAGAGGAAGAAGGAGGGAGAGGAGGTGTAGACGAAGAAGAAGGTGGAAGAGGAACAAAAGAAGGATGCGAATAGAAAAGGTAAAGTGGTGGAGAAGAAGAAGAAGAAGAAGAAGAAGAAGAAGAAGAAGAAGAAGAAGAAGAAGAAGGAGGAGGAAATGAGAGGAAGGTGGTGAGATTGAAAGAGAAAGAGAAAACTGATTGGGAGGAGAAGCCTATCGATGTTTGAATCAATATCGCAGAGAGATATGTCTCAGTGTGTGTGTGTGTGTGTGTGTGCGTGCGTGCGTGCTTGCGTGTCTTTGTGTGTGATATTGCATCATCTTTCAGCTACATTTTAGATGCCATTCGTACTGAACTCATGTGATATCTATCCTCCTCCATGGCAGTGAATGCTAGAAAATCTCCATAAAGATGAAGAGACTTGAAGCAAGAGAAATGCACTTCTAAACAAAGATGCTGAGGATACCCTGAACCAAACATGTGAGCAACACGAAGTCTTTGAGAAAATGGAAACGAAAAAGAAATTAATGCTTAACATCAGGAAGAAGCAACTGAAATTACTAGAGCATATAGTGAGAAAAGAGGACTTGGAAAATCTGATACTCACAGAACAGAGAGAGAGGGCAATAGGAAAAACGCATAACATACTTAGCTTGAGTAAATGAATGGCAGAACAGGGTTTAGGAGAAATAAGAGAAAGAAAAAAGTTTATGAAGTGCTACAATGGACAAGGGCAGCCATGATCGTCTACGTCCTGTTTTTTTTAATGATTTTTTTAATTAATTCACCCAAAGAAAGGCGATAATTCCACTGTGACGGATTAATAAAAAATCCATTCTAAAATTCTTTCTTTACATCTGAATACGAAACTGTATGAAAAACTTCGAGAAATTTTGCTTGAAAGCACAAATTTGGCTTTACCTACATTGACTGATCTTCGTGTCTAAGTTGGTAAGGTGTTCTGTGCTAAATAGTAGCTACCTCTGCTCTGAGGGACACGGGCTTGATTCTTGCTGGAGAGCACAAATTTTTCTTTAATAGGATTCCTCAAACATTCAGGCCAGTAGACATAAATAAATATACTTTTTAATAAATAAATTTTGAAAGTAGCACTGTGTGAAAGACTTATCTGGTAAATAATTTAAAATTTAATTTCCATACGTAATAAAACATTTCTTAAAAGTATTTAAAATAGAACACTATTATATACATAAAACATGGTGTCTGTCTGTCGATCTATCTATCAATCACAGTGTCTATCTATCTGTCTGTCTATTTACCAAAAGTTGGGGCCTCTTTCTGGATTAAACAATGAGTAAGTGTGATAACTTCTTTGGCTCAATTACCTTCTGCTAAGCTTGGATGCTGAAAGTATTTCATCCATTCCAATTTTTTAGTGATATTTTTAATCAATTTCCCCCTAAGCAAGGAGATAATGCCACTAATTACACAATGGGTTTCTGGGTGTCAAAAGAGAAGACTTTAGAAGGAACTGGAAATCTAATCATAAACAGGAAACAAGGGATAGATTTTGAGTCCTGTTCAAGAAACCAAGGTGGCATGTGAAGTGGACAATAGGCAAACCTATCTACTCCTATTAATCTACAGCAAGAACAACAGGATTAAGGCTCCAAGTTGTAGATTCAGGACGAAAGGTTTAAAGTGTTGCTTAGTAAATTTTTAATGACATAATTGTGAGTTCAGATCCGTAAATCTATTCGGACTCTATGTAAATAATATTAGCAATAAGTGAACAATTAATAAAGATGAAATATCCGAAGAGGAATTGGAACAACCCTCCCCTATGGATTGAATAAAGAGTTCAGTTCAAGTTACCCTTATTGACAGGACAACAACCAAAATGTTGTCAATCATAAGAACAATTTGTCCGACTGTAAACAATTTATAGATGGATGTATTTTTTGTGCAAGATTAGTTTAGAAAAGGAAAAGAAAATATATGAGAAAAAATTACATATCTTGAGACAATGAAATTTGTTTTTCTTAAATATCGCGTTGTATGTATTCACATGAAATGTACTTGACTTCTGCCATTTTTATCTGAATTTTTATTTAATCATTTCACCACAGGCAAGCAAGCAAATAAGACGAAAATAACACAAAGACACAAAGGATTACTGAAAATGAACGAAAGGACTTGAATTAGGGGAACGAACGATAAAAGAAGAGCCTTCAAGAAGAGATCAACAACAATGTTGTCTATGTTGAAAATGTTGAAGAACAATATTTTTCGACTGGAAATAATTGACAGATGGTTTTTAAAATTTAAAATGTACAAGTCCTAAGATTACCAATAACCGGGAATACAGCTTAGTAATAAATAAATTGTTAAGGAAATTTAATTATTGGGGGAATTATTTATTTTATTATTATTGAATATATGATAAAAAATATCTCCAGGAAGGGAAAGACTTTTTGGTCCGAATTGAGGTGGTAAAATGGTTTAGTAAAAAAAAAAGTTCTTTATGTGATTCTTGGAAATCCTGAGAGTGGCCAAAAACATTGGATATCTATCTATCTATCTATCTATAGACATACATATATATATATATAAACATCCGTTATTATATAATCCAACTGAACATTAGAAATATAAAATATTAAAACTGATTCGCAAAGAGAGCTCAATTTATTTATCATTACAGAGCAGATATAAATTACATACAATAGGAATTCAAAATTTTGATTTCCTGTTGTATGTAATTTATATATATATATATATATATATATATATATATATGTGTGTGTGTGTGTGTGTGTATATATATATATATATATGTGTGTGTGTATGTATGTGTGTATATATATGTGTGTTTTATATATATATATATATATATATATATATATATATATATATATATATATATATATATATATATATGTGTGTATGTATGTATGTATTAAAAAATTATTCACAAGTTTTAGTGAAAGTTTCATGGTTTTGCAAGAAATGGGAGAACCATATAACTTTAAGTTAGCCTGCAAACAGACGTACGTATATGTATATATGTATATTTAATAATAAATACATCTTAGCTATGTCTAACTACATTTAGCACTGTTTTGTTTATACCTTATATTAAATGGAGTAAATATTTATTCGCTTATCAGTGTATTCACGCTTGCTAATAACTAATTATTTGATTTATATCCACACTTAAATATATATGAACTTTTTAAGGAATGCGCATCTCACGTTGGTACGTTATCGAATCTATATCTATAGCTTCTGTCCGATACGACATTTTTTTATTGAATTTGTGTAAAAAGATACGTGAGTCAGGATAACAACAGAATAGGAAATTTAAAAGTTATAGCAAAAATGGCGGACATCGCTCCACTTTTACACGAGAATACAAAATTTAGATGTGAGCCCGGTAACTCAACAATTTACACATTTTTCAGTTTTACCGGAGAGTAAAAAATACACAAAGCACATGTTTATACTACTTTTCACAAATGAAGTTATTCAGATCATCATGGCAGATTTTCAGGTGGACTACATTACTTGCCTGCTCCAGGCCTATCCTTCACATCGTCACTCAACATGCGACATAGATGAGTCGACACGTCCCCATTCTCTTTATATTCCATTGATGCGGAGGATGTTCAACTCGGAGAAATTATTCCGCAGCCTGTTGCAATGTGGGACGGACTCTCGAGGGATATTTTACCTGGTTACTACCATCTTAACCTTTTAAATTTGAGAAACAGCAGTTAATTATCCTTCGAATCCTTATAACACGTAACCCCTGCTCCCTCTTAAAACGCCCTTACAATATACATAATCTATTACGCTCTACCTTGAGTGGCACTTACGTCTTCTATTGAGTGACCAGTAGCAAAAACTAAGGTCGGTTTTTTACACTTGAGTCAGAGAGTTATATATGGGTCACGTTTATACTAAATTCTAAATCGTTTTTACTACCAAAAAATAAAATACTCTCATCAGCAAAAGCTTCGTTCAATCTTGAAGATCAAATGGAATTTGACCAATACCAAAGCCTTGGAAAGAGCCAGAAGTCAAAGAATCGAATCGCTGATCATTAAATACCGTCTTCGATGGTCAGGATATGTTGCAAGAACGGAAGATTCAAGGTTTCCACGCCAGGTCTTACTGATTAAGCTCCTTTCAGGGAAAAGACCACTGGGGTGTTCACTTTGAAGAAACAAGGACCAACTCAAAACATTTCAAAGCCATTGGACCTCAGCCTAAAATGTTTGAAACACAAGCGCAAGACAGTACCAACCATCAGTGTTCCATTACCATCGGGAAGAAAAGCATCGAAGCCACCAGAAGAGTAAAGGAAGAATTCAAACGAAAAGAGAAAAAGACAATACAATCGACCTCGTCCTCCATCAACAGTACTATGCAGTCAATGCCATCGGCGCTTCCATGGAAGCACTGGTCTACTTAGTCATCGACGCTATCATCATAAAGTAAGCGATCAGAAAGAAGAATTTAAATTCTTGGATACGTGATAAAGCCATCGACAACACAATTCACCTTGTCAGTAGTGTAATTTACATCATTGCCTTGTCTTTTTGTGATGTTCACCCTACACAAGGCTGGGGAGCGTTACAGTTAGCGCGTTACAGAGTAAGAAGCAAATATTCGGCAGATATGTCGGGAAGATAATGGTTAATCCTAGACAGGAACATGATAAGATTTTAGTGATCGGGAAAACACCCACTTGGGAGTCGGTTCCACTGAGAAATAGAATCAGCTACCAAGTTCCAATTCCCGTTGGGTTTGTTAGATTCACTGACGTGCAATTATCATTGAGAAATGCCTAAGTCCACCTCTTCTATCCACCAGAAGAGAAAAGGAAGAAGTCAAACGACAAGAGAGAAAGACACAACAAAATCAACCTCCACCAAGAGTAGTAGGCAGTTAATGACATCGGTTCTTACATGTAAGAATTGGTCTAATTAGTCATCGGCACCATCATCATAAAGGAAGCCATCAGAAAAGAAGAAAATTCTTGGATATAAGATAAATCTAATGACGCTATAGTTCTTTATTCTTGCTTTTTTCATTCTTTCTATAAACTTTTCAATACAAGTTACAGCTTACGGACATATCACATTGAAAAACTGGCTTCTATAGAATCAGTGAAGTTAAGCAATATTGTGCCTGACAGTACTTAGATGGGTGACCGCTTGGGAATACCAGGTACTGTAAGCCTGGATGTGCAGGTGGTGTAATGGATAATGGCTCAGAATTAGTAATTGGAGATCAGAGTTCCTTTTCCATTCAGGTTCATTAGATCCACTTACTAGCAAATCCCCTTGAGAAAGGTATGAAGCCACCTTTTCTCCCCCTCCATAGCTGGAGGGGGAGAAAATATTTAGTAGGAATTTTATCGGTAAATCATTATCCCTATAAAATCCTTACAATCTAAAAATACTTTGTGGTTTTAAAATAACCTGCAAAAGGTTGATAACTGGCGATGTTCCATCACCATCGGAACCAAAAACTTTGAACCCATCAGAAGAGAAAAAGAAGACATCAAATGACAAGAGAGAAAGCCTTGACAAAACTGACCTCTCATCTTCTACCAACATTACTAGGCAGTCAATGCCATTGACTCTTCCATGTAAGAATTAGTCATCAACACCATCATCATAAAAGAAGTGATCAGAAAAGAAGAAATTAAATTCTTGGATACGAGATAAAGCTGATGACACTATAGTTCTTTATTCTTGCTTGTTTCACTCTTTCTATAAACTTTTCAATACATGTTATAGCTTATGACTATATCACATTGAAAAATTGGTTGCCATACAATCGGTGAAGTTAAGCAATGTTGAGACTGACAGTACTTAGATGGGTGACCGCTTGAGAATACCAAATGTTGTAAGCTTAGATGTGCAGGTGGTGTCATGAATAATGGCTCAAAATTGGAAATTGGAGAGCAGAGTTTCTTTTCCAGTCAGGTTCATTATATTCACTTGCATGCAAATCCCCTTGGGAAAGGTATGAAGCCACCTTTTCTCTCCCTCCAGCTATGGATTAATTAGTAGGAATTTTATCGGTAAATCATTATCCCTATAAAATCCTTACAATCTAAAATGTTTTCTGACTTTAAAATAACCTGCAAAAGTTTGATAAACCATAAAAAACAAACCAATCAATCACTAAACAGTATATATAATGTGTATGTGTAGAGATATGGAATCACTATACTATACCAAGTACTGTAAGCTTGGATGTGCAGGTGGTGCAATGGAGAATGGCTCAGAATTGAAAATTGGAGAGCAGAGTTCCTTTGCTAGTCAGGTGTGTTATATTCACTTACATGCAAATCCCCTTGGGAAAGATATGAAGCCACCTTTTCTCCCCATCGAGCTATGGATTAATTAATAGGAAATTAACCTCATCCTCCACCATGAGCCACTGCCATCGACTCTTCCATGCAAGAATTGGTCAACTTAGTCATCAACGCCATCATCATAAAGGAAGCGATCAGAAAAGAAGAATTTAAACTCTTAGATACGAGATAAGGACGACGACGACGATACTAGATTCAAAATGGTACCGTTCCTGTTTCTTGAAGACTCGTATAAGTAGACATCGGTCTGTCTTCCACTTTCTTTAAAAGCGTAGACTTCAATTTATACCAAATTCTGTGAGTATACACCCAGAAGGAGGCCCCGATTTGGATCTTACCGCTCTGCATGAGATAAAGTTAACGAGTGAGTATTGATTTGTTTATTTTTCGAACTTTCTGCTGGTGTACTTGATGCACCCTAGTACAAGACTGATTTCTTTCTGAAATTCCATGCGAACCGTTCCCCGGTGCTCAAATTTATAAAAATAAAAATTCAACGTAAATTGAAGATGTTTGTTTTAATGTCGTTTACTTCTTTTCTCCTATCAACAAAAGACAAATGCATTTGAACTCTACAGTCGCTCGCTCACGATACAATTGATGGCTTTTGATCTTATGTATCACAGATAATGGACTTCGCAAAGAAACAAAAAAATACTATCAGAAAGCATGTTTTCGGTAAAGCATACGAGTCGTTCTGTCGTGCGACAAATGGAGATGTACTAAAGAAAACAATGGCCGTACAATACGCTCATATCCGGAATCCCTCATATCCGGAATCCCGCATATCCGGAATCCCGCATATCCGGAATCCCGCATATCCGGAATCCCGCATATCCGGTCATGATTTTGATGTGTATATTTAAACTATTTGGGTGATATGTAACTGATTTGAAATTTCTGTTTTTCAGGAAATTTACTTTGGATAATTGCTTATGCTTATTTCACCCTAAAGGCTTCTATTTGTACAAAAGATGATGGGAATAAGAGGAAAAGAACAACTTTGGAGCTATCGCAAAAAAGTGGTAATTTTAAACAGACTAGACGCTGGTGAAAGTTCATTGTAACTAATGGCTGAGTTCAACATAGGAAAGTCAACATTGTATCTTCCAAAGAAAATGTTCTCCAACGATCACACTGTCACAATGAAGAAGGAAATAAAAACATGATTGTGATGAAACCTGAACTGAAATTGAAAAGGTTGTCAGTTTTATGGAAAGAAGGCCAGCATTCGGTTACAACTATTGCAATACCGCAAGCAAAGTTAAAAAGTGTCTTTCATTTAAGAAATTTCAAGAACAAAAGCAAAATGAAATGCGGAAAAAGTTGAGAATGATATTAGAAGAGAATTAAAAATAAATAAATTAAAATTAAATTAAAAAATTCTTGTTATATTATTTGTTTTGCATACGTGACATACTTAATTTCATTAACATTACATAATTTATTTCTTTTTCTTTAAAATCATTTCTGTTATATTTCACTCACAATTAGCTACTTCGTTTACTACACAACATATAAAATAAATGTTAAACCTGCTTTTAGTTCTTTTATTTTAATCTAAATATAACCCCTTATATCCCCACTTTGTAACCAATTCCACATATCTAGAAGGCCTTCTTAGAAAGGTTGTCAGGTATTTTACTCTACATACGATTAGTTAATTCGAGAACTAACATTGCGCGTCAAAAATTTCATGAGCAATAAACATATTTAGTTTGTGTATATTGTACGCATAAAGCGAAAAATTAAGGATGATTATTACTTGCTTTATATTCTCCGAGTAAAAAAACAACAGAAGAAATATATTTCCTAATAGAAGAGAAGGAAAAATTCTCTGTGATAGAAAATCGATGCGAATAATTTATTTGGTCGGGGATACTGTTATGATTTTATCGAGCAGTAATTTTTTCTTCACCTGATTCTAAGACAAAGGGAAATGGGAGTGGAAAGACTGTATTGCGTAGGTCAGAATGTAAGTAATAATGGTCTGCATCCCAAAGGACAAGAGTATTCAAAATGATATCTATCTATCTATCTATCTATCTATCTATCTATCTATATAGTTCAATTTGTTCATTATCTATCTATCTATCTATCTATCTATCTATCTATCTATCTATCTATCACAGTATGTTTATATCATGCGAATTATTTATTTATGTAGTCTGTTCATCTCTCTATCTCTCTATCTCTCTCTCTCTATCAATTTCAATTTGTTCCTTATCTATCTATCTATCTATCTATCTATCTATCAAGATGGAGAAGAGAAAGAATGAAACAAGAAAAAAAGGGGTTAATGCATTTTCTGAATTTTATAATAATCCTTCATTCGTCACAGAGGACAACTGACATTAGATGTTTCTGCGATTTATATATATATATATATATATATATATATATATATATATATGCGGTACAATTGATGTCTTTTTGATCTTATGTATCATATAAAATGTACTTATATATATATATATATATATATATATATATATATTCGGGTAACACCCGATCTCGTGTATTCACTCATAAAAATGTTTTTATCGTGTATCTCATGTATCATACGAGTTCATTTTTTGAGAGACCAATTACAATGGACTATTCTTTTGTTCTGTGTCTCTTTATCCCATCTTCTAGTTAAATAAGCTCAAAAAGTAATAGTGAATGATAAAAGTATCGTTAGCAACGCTATACACGTTCTGAACATGCGTACAGTCATAAACAACCGAGCAAGAAACATCTAAGCAACTTATAAACGTAAAAAATGGAAAAGATTCATATTTGGTATGTTTGTATTTGATAATACGATACTAATATGTGAATATTACATGCATTATTATTGGATGCAGTTAAGTAAATCATCAATTTTAACAAAATCATGTTTATTTTGAATACAGCTGTACTTTGTGACTACAGTAAATGCATATATAGTTCGGTCAACGGTGTATCCATAACCACAGCGCTAATTTTATATCTCGTGAAGAATGCGACCCCTTTAAAATGAATATCGAAGTTAGGTCTTCGAATGTAGCATGATACACACACACACACACACACACACACACACACACACACACACATATATATATATATATATATATATATGTGTGTGTGTGTATATATATATATATATATATATATATATATATATATATATATATATATATATATGAAGAAATATAGTTTTAAGGCGTGCTATATTTATGGGATAAAGTGCTCAGTATCAGAGATAGAGCGTATGTAATAACGTAGTAAAAAATTGTTTTTATGTCTGCATTTTGAGATGAGCTCATATCGTTTATTTAGTATTAAAATCGAAAATTGAAATGAATAAATAAAATAAACACATAATATAAAAAACGAGTCAAATAAATTAATCCAAACAAATAATAAAGAAATTAACAAACCACTCCCGTTAGAATAGACGAAATAGAATGCATAAAAAAAAAAATACATAAAAAACATGTAAAAACGATCAACCCAAATAAGTAAATAAAGTAAATAATAATAAACAAATTAACAAACCAATCCCACCAAAATAACCGTCAGAATAGACAACAACCAACAATACAAAAATTGGACCTCAAATAAGCTATAACTGCTACATATCGATAGAAAATCACTACGTTACTCAAAAATCGAAAACCAAATAGATACATAAATATGTACAAAATCAAAAATAATTAAATAAATAATAAAAGTTAATCGAAATAAATGAACAAATTAACAAATCGCCCCCGCTAAAAAATGACATTAGAACTAATAAAAATAACCATAAATATGTAAAAACAAGTAAAAATAATCAATCCAAATAAATAAATTAAAAACTGTCCGTCCCCGCCAAAATAACAGAATAGATTACGGCAAGAAATGTAAACATCGGACGAATAAATAGCTTTAATTATCTTCCCAGACCAAAACATACTTTTGAAACTAAGCAACACCCACCCCAGTTTTTTACTACGTTAAGAAAACATCAAAAAAACGAAAAGAATAGATAATATGAAATCAAAATAAAAAACAATTAAAATAAATTAACTCAAACAAATAAATAAACAAACAAACAAACCACTCACGCAAAAATAACCGCCAGAATAGATTACCCACAATGCACCACTCACCCATATATATAAATAGTCGAGGTCTAAGCCAGCATTCGCGAGCTGACGATTGTGTCTAACATGAAACAGCCTGTCGCCTCTGAGTGTTGGTTTCAATGCTCACTTTACATATATATATATATAAATATATAAACACACAGGTTAATAACTAATTATTTTCTTTTTATATATATATATATATATATATATATATATATATATATATATTATATAATAGTGTATATATATATATATATATATATATATATATATATATATATATATATATAAACACACTGGTTAATAACTAATTATTTTGTTTTTATATATATATATATATATATATATATATATAATCAGTTATTAACCAGTGTATATATATAAACAAACTGGTTAATAACTAAGTATTTTGTTTATATATATATATATATATATATATATATATATATAAGTCAATGGAGGAGAAAATATATGACAAAATGAAAAACGATTACTTGTGATGCGTTTCGTCCTTCATGACTTTTCAGACTAAATTTGTAATGTTGGTAGAATCCCTCCCTCAAAATATCCTTCTGCCAATCAAATCAAAAAAAATTCTGAAATTCCCAGCACGCATCAGTCGTACGCATGTGTGGTGAAACGAACATAACAAATTTATTCCGAAATGCATCACAATTAAAATTTTCCACTTTGTCCTACAATTTCCCCAATATAGTCTTGTTATATAAAAATATATATCGTCATCTCATATATATGATTCAAATATATAGTTAGAATATATGGTATATTTATGGGTAAACAATGCTTATGATGATGGATACAGTGTGGAGAAATCTAAGAATGATCACTGAAATCAAATTCAATGGCTACAGTTTGTTTCATGCTTGAAGTGTGCGTTCAAGGATGAAACAGACTATCTTAGTGTTGATATCAATGTCGAAATATATATATTTATATCTATCTATCTATCTATATATATATATATATATATATATATATATATATATATATATATATATATTATATTTCTTTATTATTACTTCATTCCATATAGAAGCCTATTAATAATGAATACAAAATAAAGGGTCTTTCTTGTCCCTACCCTGGATTTCTTTGCATGGGGTTTCAAAAAAACAAAAGTTTATCACCAAAAGATCAATAGATTAGCTGAGCTTAAAGAACGTATTCAGTTTGCAGAGCAGGAGGGGATAACTCCTGAAATGAAATTCATTCTGGGACACCTTTGTATATATGACCACACTTTTGCAATAATAAGTGCCACTCTTTTATTTCACAACCAAGGCGATATATATATATATATATATATATATATATATATATATATATATATATATAGAGGTAACCCGGATATAAGACAGTTGTCGGAACCGGAGAAGAAGTCTCTTATATCCAGGTTTCTCTTATATCCGGGTTTGGTCTATTTTATATACATTAACACAGGCTCTAATTTGGGACCAGAGAAAATTTCTCTTATATCCGGGTTTCTCTTATATCTGGGTTTCTCTTATATCCGGGTTTCTCTTATATCCGGGTTACACTGTATATATATATATATACTGGGAAAGGTGTGAATCCTCTTCTTCTCCCTCCAGCTATGAGTAAATAGCAGGACAGACAGGGTTCTGTACCCTTGGATGGCAACTCCTCTAGAAGAAGGAAAACTCTGAATTCAAAACCTGCGGAGGTTCGTTTGGGGACCTTGTGGCACGTAGTGCACCAGGTTTCTATATTCGGCCCTTCAAAAAGTGTGAATGGTCCTGCACGAAACGTTCACCACTATGATCAAATCTCATCTGCTGGTGTCGGGCTGCTTGCGCTTCATACGTCGAATTTGACGGGAGACTCATATATATATATATATATATATATATATATATATATATATATATATATATATATATATATATATATTTTACTTCTCGAAATCTTTTCGTTAATATATTTACTTCATTATTATTATTGTTATTATTATTCTCATAATTTCTTTTACTTCACCTCGCCTTCTTCTCATATACAAAGCGAACTATTTTATTTTTAATAAAACGTTCTCCAGCTTTTTTTATTACTTCATTACCATTTCTTGAAAACCAATCCGTCTGGTTGTCTACGTCCATCCATTTAGCAAATATTCTCTCTGACATACCCAGCAAGACACAAGCCAATACTGATGAAAAAGAAATCAGGTTTTTCCTCCCAATCAACCTTTTCCGATGTTGTTGTTTTTTGGAAAAAAAAAAAAAAAAAAAAAAAAGAGAATGAACTGAAAAAAAAAACTGGAAAAAAAAAAGCAAAGAAAATCATTTTTTTTTCATTGATATGAAGGTGTGGTAAGATTGAATTCGCTGACTAGCAAATATACAAGCGCTAACGAAAGTTCTTTCAAACAAAAATATTTGCCCAAAACTCCTCCTAAAATCAGGAATAAATTATCAGAAAAACATGGACGAAAATAGCTATTTTTGGTTCATCTTTGGATTGAAATTCGGCCGCTGCAATAAATGCAGCCATAATCCGCTTATCGCCTCACAATTCAAAACCTATAAATATGGAGGACGAGACTAAAACTGTGCGTTGTGTATTGAGGTCTCGGAGTGGAAAACGAGATATTACGAGAGTAACTGAGTGCTTTGTGATCCAACCATTGGCATTCATAACATCAAACTTTCATTTTGTCTTTAATCAATAGTCTATTTAAGAATTAATCGCAATATCCTAACACGAAAGATATATCAGTTGGATTTTAGAAGTATTTCAAAGAATTTTTAATATATCTATAAAAATAAATCACTGGGTCTGTAGCTTAATTTTGATTTGAACAATTCAGCTAAAGCTTGTTTTACGACAAAATGCTAGCGGTTTAAATTTAAATCTAACATTTTTTAAGAAATTTACCCCAAGCAAGGCGGGAGTGCCATTAGTAGGCAAGGGGTTACAGAAGATTGAGAACAAGAGCAAAGAGGCGTGTTTTAGGATAGGATGATGAAGGACGGCGAACAAGATCAAGGTATCAGAAAATGTCGATTGATATTACGCTTGAATATTTGAAGATTATAGTTATCAGGGAAGCGAGCACGATGAAGGGAGATCAACAGACGGGAAGTGTGAGTGAAGAAGTTTATTTAAGTAGAAGAGGCGGTTACATTTAACCGTTTCGACAGTGAAAGTGTGGGACCGAGATGCCAATCCAGTAGCTCGCTTAAATTCATGCAGTCTGGAACCAAGGAAAGCAACTCGTCGGGACATTTTCCGTGAAAATTCTTGAAGAAGAGACAGAGGCAAGCCACGGCACGACTGTGAGAGAGCGACTGTAGGCGAGATGCGAGATCAGGACCTATTTCATTGCATAATGGTCACTGGATTTTGTCGAGGACCTCGAGACGTATAGCGAGGGCACCAGACCATATATGACAGCAATATTCCATATGAAGCACAATACCATATCAACTTAATGAGTCATGTATAAAAAAAGGGATACACAATTATTAAATTACATCACCCGGCAGCCTACAAGTGTTACATAGCATCAGTAGCATTGATAGAATTGACCTGAGCGTATACATCTCTTCGACTGATGTCAAATCGGTCGGGTCTCGATCCCGGCTTGAAGCAATCGCATGTCTAGTCACACTGATGAGCTGTGATACAGCGATATATATATATATATATATATATATATATATATATATATATATATATATATTATAAATTAATTGATTTAAAATATTTTTTTTCGCTACATTTATAACCATGTTTCAAAAATGGAAGCTAAAAGCCACGAATTTAATTTTGTGATTAAATTAAAGACATTAGTTCCATTTCATCCTCAAGCAAATTTTGGAGTAACTTTTCAAATTACTGGGTTTTAAAGACACAGCTAAAACAAAATTCAAGTTTCCAGAGTTACAGATAAATCTATTTTTCTAGACAGGGGTGTCTAGGTGTTCAATATGTCTATATTTTAATGTATCAGTTATTGCTACATTTTGGTAGTGGGTAGAGATGTATTTTTCAATGAAATTTTTAAAAAAATTATATTGTTAACGGCTAAAATTCTTACGGCATTTTTTTCCTTCGTATATTTAAAGATTTAAAGAACACTAGATTATATATCTTACTGTTCTTTCTTTATATATATATATATATATATATATATATATATATATATATATATATATATATATCCAGAGACGGATAAGCAATGTTTTTGGTCCTGATCTGGCATCTCGTCTTCAGTCGCTCTCTCACAGACGTGCCGTCGCCTCCCTCTGTCTTTTCTACAAATACTTTCACGGTAACTGCACCGACGATCTACTCTCTCTAGTTCCGAGACTGCATGAATTTAAGCGTGCTACTAGGTTGGCATCACGGTCCCACCCTTTCACTGTCGAAACGGTAAACGTGGCCGTCTCTTCTACTCCAATAGCTTCATGTCCCGCACCTCTCGCCTGTGGAACCCCCCTTTTCCTGTTTACCTGATAGCTATAATCTTCAACTATTCAAATGTGATGTCAATCGACATCTCCAGATGCCTTGATCTATTCCCCGTCAATCTCTTCATTCTTTCCTCCGTCACACTTTTTTACTCTGGCTCCCACTCTGTAACCCTTTGGGTACCCGCCTTGCTTGGGGTGAAATGCTTGAAAAAAAAATAAACAAGAAAAACCTGAATCGTTAAAATTAATAATTAAATAAAAGAATAATTAAAATAAATAAATAATTAATAGCTCAAAAGAAAATGTAAGGAGAAAAATAGATAATATAAATGAAACATAGATTAAAATTAAGATTATATATACATACCTATAGGCAGGGCACCTCGAGGTGGTGTAATGGCTAGCAAGTGAGTTCGATCCTCATTGGGTGTCCCTTACTTTCGGCCTTGTGCCACATCCAAGCTACGCTTTGAAAATCACTACATACCTATAGGCACGTTGCGTAATGGATAGCGGCTTGGATTGAGGAATCGGAGAGCCGAGTTCGAATTCCAGTCGAATCCATTACATTCACTTACGTGTTAATACCCTTGGGAAAGGTGTGAATCCTCTTCTTCTCCCTCCAGCTATATAGCAGGACAGACTGGGTTCTATAGCCTTGGATGGCTAGGAGAAGGACAACATTGAATTTCAAAAAATTTGGGCACCTTGTGGCATGTCTCTGTATTTGGCCCTTCAAAAAGTGTGGATGATCCTGCACAAAACCTTTACACTATAAACAAATCTCATGTCACAATCAAATCGTGTGCATTGACAAGAAAAAAGGATAGATTCAAAATTAAATATCTTTCAAGCAAGTAACTACTTTTACAGAAACCAAGAGCCACTCAAAGTAGAGGATTAACAAATAATGTTGTTTTAAGGGTGCGCAAGCAGGGAATATGGAGGGGTCATTATTCTTAATCCAGGTAGATGGAAAAATTATCGCTACTATCCATACGCATATCGATCATCACTGGGCCCCATTTTTTAGGCCTTGTGCCACATCTAAACCACGCTTGGAAAATCAATATATCGTGTCGATAATGTTAGCGTAAACAGGTTCAACTTCCACGCCTGTGATGGACGCTTGAGGGTGATATGTAGAACTGTATGACAACCTCTGCTTGAGTGTATTTACACGGGACGCTAAGAAGCAACACCTGGGATTATAATGTGGACGATAAACTACATCCATCAGAAAGGCCTCTGATCGAAACATTGGCGGTATTAACTCCTTCCCCCGCCCCACTTCGACGAGATGTGGCACAAGGTCTTTTTAGGTGGGAGACCCAGGCGCGTACGCCCGGGCCAAGGACGAAAATTGCCCTCAGTCCCCGCAACCGTCGCTTGCGCTGGCCTCGGTGCGAGCACCGATCCCTCCCTCTGGTGCAATGGGAGGGCGCGGTTTCAGGCAGCTGTTCCCCAGAGTTGTGCACCGCTTACTATAATTTTCTCAGTTGCCCCTCTGCCCTTCGACAGAGGGGCAAAACGTTGCTACCCACTCACAATACTGTCGCTACTGTCATGGCAAATATTCAGGCGAAACACATTCTTTGTTCAAACAGTTCAGATATTTACGACTTAGACTTTGTATACCACGTGCACGATCAACACATCCTCTGCCCAAAGAGAGTGACACAACTGAGAGATGATAAGCCTGCGGTGAAACCCCCTCCAAGGAGGAATTTATACGCTGATCGAAACATTGGCAATTTAAAAAAGAGTGGAAACATCTATTATTCACCGTTGTTCCCAGATATACACTGATTCGGGGGTGCACCTGTTAGGGTCCCAGATATGGGCAAGTAGTGAACCCCAAACCAAAACCTTATGAAAGTATAAAAATACATTTCTATAGTAAAAATACAGCAATATATTTTTAAATAAAAAAAAGTTACCAACAATACATATTTATATTAAAATCATCAACAATACACACATATTAAAAAAATATAGCGACTACATCCAAATCCATTTTAAATACTACCAAAAAACCAACATAATCTCTTTCATGGCACTAATCCATATACTATCTGACAATATATTAAATGAATTAAACTTTACCTATATGTATATTTCTCAAAATGTTTGTTTATGTGTTTGTGTGTGTGTTTCTGTGTGTGGTGGGTGCTTCTGTGTGTGGGTGTGTTTGTGTGTGTGATTGGATGTTGTTTATGCCTTTCCATATTTTTCATCCGATTTCAATGAATTCTTTTTTGTTTGATAGATAATTCTTCAGTGCCGGTTTTGAGTTCAAATTGATTGGAAAAAAATTACAACCTTGAAAGTGAAAAATCGAAAAAACTGATTTTTTTTACACTTTGTGCAGAAAACAAAGGCACAATTTAATCTCTGTAAAAAACAGCGTACAATCAATTTAGACAGTTGAAATCTAACGCAAAATGTTATTAGAATTATAAAAAAAATATATATTATCAATACAAATTATCGTATATTATTATAATGACGGGTCATGGAAGAGTTTCCTTCTATGAGAACGCAAAAATCCACGGCCTTTTTCAGGGCAACCCTCCATTCAAATTGGTAACCTACCATTTGGGGATGTGCATCAGTTGCACCAAAATGTTGTTACGAATATTGATTTTCGGGTGGGATAACTTTAAACTTAAACTGCTTCAACTGAACGGCATATATTCCCAGTAATGAAACACCCGGTTCTAAAATATAACATCAACAAAACTACAATATAAAACCTACATATCACCACCTCTAGCAACTGTCCACAGAAAAATGTGTATACACAAAAGCTGAGTATCATCTACCATGTATTCAATTGTGAAAGTAGAATTACATCTACATCCTTGTGCAAATTAATTGAAACAACAGCTTTACTTTCCTTTCTTTCACCATACAGTCAAATTTAGACCCATTGGAATGACAGGGTGTAATCAATTTCTATTTTTTCCTCAGATTGAGTCATTTCTAGTGGTTTACCGTAATGTGAATCTATTTTCGGGGTGTATGTTGAAATTTGTTTGGTTTTGAAAAATATTGCGTCATCCCTGATTGCATCTGATTTTCATCAAGTTCAGACACTATTATCTCGACTGTTGATTAGTTGTCCTACGGCCATTTTCTGCGATGACCGCTACTCTAAGGGAATGTAGAAAAATTATAACGCTGCACCAACGCACTGGCGTGACTTACCAATGAACAAATCAAAGTATTTTAGACTGACCCGGAAATTCTACTGATTTAAATCCAATCGAGAATCTGTGATCAATCTGCAAGGAACGACTTCGTGGAATGGACATACGAAGTACTAACATGTGCAATAGGTCATGTTTCATTGTAAAAATACGCAAAAAAACGCAAATAATAACAGAATTATTCGTTTTGTTTCAATTAATTTGCACAAGGTTATGTACATATCTATATATCTATCAATGTATCTATGTATCTATGTATCTCTCTCTCTCTCTCTCTCTCTATATATATATATATATATATATATATATATTAAGGAAATTCTAATTTAAAATGGAAAAAATTAATTTTGAAATTCTCTACAAGGCCTTCAGCAAGACATACTCTATAGGACAGGATAGAACAAAACCCGACTCAATCAGAGCATCTATATTTTTATGCCAATTCTTTCAAGATATATGAAATGTGTCACAAGATGGTATACACAATATATTTGAATAGTAAGCACGTGAAAATATATAACTGCGTTAGTTGCGGCCTCATGGAGATAGATAAAGTGAGGAAGTTTCAAATATTTAGATATGTAGATATATATGAACACACTAAAATAGACAGATATAAAGAGAAATTAAAAAATAGCTATATATTCGAAAACATATATAGACTGGAATAGATAGACAGTTAAATAAATATATATATATATATACATAAATAAAGAGAGATGATGTGACATATATATATATATATATATATATATGTGTGTGTGTGTGTATATATATATATATATATATATATATATTGGAACATTTGGAACATAGACATAAACATAGTGTGACTGATATTAAAAAAGATTATCAAATACCGATTTAGATAAATAGTTAGCTAGCTATCTACCCCAGTGGATAGATAGATGGATAGATATAGTCAAATTGCCGCGTAACTAGATAGCTAGCTAGATAGAGAGATATGAACAGACATAGATAGATAGATTGATAGATTATGAGCAAACTGTGATATATATATATATGTGTGTGTGTGTGTGTGTTCGTGTGTGTGTGTGTGTGTTTGTGTTGGTAGGTAGGTAGGTAGGTAGGTAGGTAGGTAGGTAGGTAGGTAGGTAGGTAGGTAGGTAGATCGATGAAATGATATGACTTGTTTAGATATGTATTGGAACATAGACACAAACATGATGAGATTGATATTAAGAAAATGAGATAGATTTGAAACTATTGATTTAGATAGATAGATAGATAGATAGATAGATAGATAGATAGATAGATAGATAGATAGAT